>JAGVSP010001807.1:0-68500 GCA_022494985.1 Micrasema minimum
TACGAACATTTTACTGTAAAATTTACAAAATACTGGATTAGGTACACAGAGCATCATTTTATTTTATTTTTATTGTATTTATTTATAATTTAATGTTGTGCACACAGTGCTATGTTTGGTACAATGAACTAAGAATTTTCAATTTGAGGAAATATATACAAAATAACACCAATTACGTGGACAACACAATGTACAAGACCAATTTCTGAAGACGTGAAGTGAGCAAACAATAGTATACAAAGTTGTTATGTTATGTCATGTGTATGATGTGTTGTGGTATGTGTGTGGAGTGTGGTTTATGTGTCGGGAAATCTGAATATTTAAACGCAGCAGACGATAAGTAAAGAGAAAAAGGATACCGCCGTCCTGGCAGACCGTCGATGACCATCCTACGGATGTATTCGGCGGAGCTGATGGATGCCGGCCTGACGTAGGAGATCACGAAAAGAAGAGTACTAAGAATTTTTACGTGGGATGTAGAAGTCGGGGGAGGCCGAGAAAGACATGGCATAATCAAATACAACAAATGCTTGAAAGCGGTAATGTGAAAAGTCGGAATAATCGTCGTGCGTGCATAAAGATGTATTAATATGGAGATACCATAAGAAGTGTGCCAAGATAGAGTGATGTGGCGTTTTTATCCTCTCTGCATACCCCTTCGGGGAAATGGGTGATGGTTAGTTAGTTATCTATTGAGCACGGTTTTTTTAATTTGATTTTTTAATTACCAGAGATGAATATCAGAAAAAATGCAGTTCTCACTTTTCGCGATTTCAATGCTGTTTTGTAAGAAATGCAATCGGTGATGACATCAACGATCACATAGGTACATAAATTATTACAATACCGAAACTTCAGTATTATTACCATATCACGCTTATTAATTATCCGATTGACAAACGGATTGCACGGATGTTTTTTTGATTTCTGTTTAATTTTTCCATTTTCACAGAAAATTTTACGCTCCCTGTCCAATTTGAGCAATTCGTCGCTATGGCGGTGAAAGAGCTGAGCCCCATATGTATTGTATGTGGGTTAGCTCTTATCAGTACCACAACGATAAATTATTTAAAAAAACAATGGATATAAAATACTAAGCGAAATGGGGAATGTTGTAATACATCAGGTAGCCATTTAACCCAGACAATGACAGGTCATAAGCCCTGTAAACGCTGTAGATATCCATGTACTCTTCCAAACTTCTCGTCTCTGTTGAGTTGTAAACTTGTAGTTTATAAAATAACATTTAAAAAATACCTAGACTTGATAAAAGAAAAAAGGAGATATAATATTAGCATGTAAAACTCTTTATAATATGAGATATTATTGATATCCTAACAGAGACAGAGAAACTCTGGAAACGAATGTGGATTATCTAGGCGTTTACAGGTCTCATGACCTGTCATTGGCTGGGTTAAGTGGCCACTTGATGTATTACAACATTCCCCATTCCGCCCATCATCTGATAACCATACATGACAAATTTTTGGAACATCTATTAGTATGAATTATCCTGCCACGTTTTACTCTACAAGTGATTTTCTCACTGGTGACATCTGTTGAGAAGATTGTTAAGCATTTTTGGCAACCAATGTTTATTGGTGTAGGTAAGGCTCATCCGAACTTCATTACTTAATACAAGACGCCTGAAGATGTCTCTCCAATATTTATTTGCTTTATATTTTTAACCAGTAAATCTTTTTAACAACATTTTGAACGTATACAAATACTTGTAGACAAATAACTGGATTATACCCATGGTGGGCTAACATCAGATATTATTGATATCCCAACAGAGACAGAGAAACTCTGAAAACGAATGGGGATTATCTAGGCGTTTACTATATTATTATTTAAAGGAATATATCATTGCAGACCATTTTAATCTATGTAAGGATGCTGCGAAAACCTGAGTATTATAAAATAAACCAAAATTTCAACAGGTTTATTTTAAATTCAAACAAATAAACGCATTTTGATTCACGTAAGAGGGTTTCACAGTACAACAAGAGGGTTCCACAGTACAACACAGTGGACGTGGTTTTATTACAAACGAGTTAAACAAACAAACTGTTGTTTTGTTTGCCAACCAATGTCAAATATTCCATATACAGGGTGTAATTCAAATGGGTCAGTATGGTGAAGTCGGAAACTATGAGAGATAGCGAGATCTGTTCTTAGGAACCATGACGTCGATTTTAGATTTAATAATAATTACATTCAAACTTTTTTATAAGCTCTCATACATAGCCGGGAATCGAACCTGGTCAAAATCAATCTGTATAAATTGTGCAAGTCGCAAGAAGCACAACACTAATGAAATCTTGTTTAAATAATTGAAAGAAAAATCCACCAATAAGATAATTATTTTATTTCAGTAAATGTTCAAAATCGTAGCCATTCTGTTGAATGCAAAGATTAATTCTTTAGGGTTACGATCGCAAAATTGCATTTCGTATTTTTATGGGGTGCATATGTGTTAAAATGTTTGATAATTGATGATCGATTCATATTATTCACGACTTTTTGCAAATTAATAAAACTGTGGGCATTTTAGTCAAATTTACTGTCAGACTGTTGTGTTTACACAAGATTTCATAGCCAAATTGGGTCCTTTTTACTTAACGCGGTTACAAAAATATTGACCAGGTTCGATTCCCGGTTATGTATAAGAGTTAATAAAAAAAGTTTGAATGTAATTATTATTAAATCTAAAATCGACGTCATGGTTCCTAAGAACAGATCTCGCTATCTCTCATAGTTTCCGACTTCTCCATACTGACCCATTTGGATTGTACACCCTGTATATTGCCAACCACGATCCACTGTTCTAACGTAATAAATATATATGAACGTTTCGATTGCATTTCATAACAAAAATCCAAAAACAGGGTTTAATTTTAAATATATATTTTTAAACAAAACAAGTTATTGAAACAACCATGACATTTTATTTGATTTAGTTTGGTTTCAACGCCCATAGGGCTTTTACATTTAAACAAAGAGTCACAGTACAATATAACCAGAAAAGGATAAGCAAAAATATCGTGCATAGAAATCAAAATAGGTACATAAAAATATTTTTAAAATAAAATTTATGTTAGAAAAAAGAAGAGTTTTTTTTGGACGTGATAACGTCTAATAAATCGATGAACGCCGGCTGCACACACGAAAAAGCATGACTCATTGTCACGTTCCGCCTGAGCCGAGTGTGCAAGCGAGAGCGCGGAACAAGCGATAGAGAGGCACGATCGGCCTAAGCGTTCGGTTTGTGACGCATCTATCTCTCTCTTCCACTCCATCGGCCGATGCGTCCGAGTAGAAGGGAGACAGCAGCAGCAGCACACAAGAAAAAAAAAAAAAAAAAAATGTTAATTTATGGAAAAAAATGTAATTTTCAATTTACTCCTGCTTTGTATTATACAAAATAATGATAATTCAGTAATAGTAATTCAATTCAATTCATAAAAGTATGCTATTTTTCATCAATGTTTTCTTAAGACGTTATCACGTAAAATTATCGTCCGTAAACCGACTTTACAGACTACCAAAAGTTTTTTTTTTATACATAAATTCGCCTCAAATGAGCAAGCTACTACTCTTTCGAATAAAATATTTATATTTATGTTTCATTACAACAAATAAATTTTTAAAAAATGTAGGTGAGTTGAAAAAATTATATTTCCCATCAAACCACCCTAATATTTATTGTTATTTACTTTATACTTGATATGTTAGCCGGGCAAAGGGTTGTCAGAGACTACCCCAGCAGAACGTATGTATGGGCGTATCAAATGTGATTCAATTAGTATCAGGGGATGTTTCTACTAGGCCAGTTGACAGAGGTTTAGGGCAAATATTTACTATTCGCTTAACCAGTTTGAAAATGTTTTCTTGTAGAAAATAGATAAGTGATTTTTCGGATAAGTAAATATTATTCTAGGTAGTTTATTTTCGTAAATTATTGAAGACTTTTCTTTCTATAGTTAGCCTGAAAAGGGCACCATAATAAGGCTATTTGATAGGAATCTGGCGCTATTTTAAGAATATAATAAATTAGGTACAATACCCTCATTGAAATTCTATCCCTTTCAATATAATTTCAATACACATTGTTGTTGAAATTGTACAACGCTTTGATTGAATAATCATATCTTACGGTTGCTGTAAATTTTAAGTACTTACTAAGGTATAAATTGCTGAAAATAATATAAAATTAATGATTACCGAACCATTTTTTTGTACAGATAACTAATAAGGAGCATACTCTACCACGGATTACCCTTTAACAATATTTGATTTTTAAAAAAATATATTCGCGATTGTTAAAATATTGAAAATACTATTAATACTACTCTCCCTCATCCGCACCCAATGGTGCATAGGACACTGCAACGGTACACCAGGTGCAGTGAATCTCGATCATTTGTTACATGAAGGCAAGATGATCAGTCTTACGCTTCAGCGCCAGTTCGAGGTATCGCATATGAGATATTTTTTTGTGAAAATATTTTATATTGACCCCTATCGGGGGTCGAACCCGCAATTGAAATTGGTTGTATGCTATTCAGGAAACGTTGTAAGTAAGTTTCAGGAGTAAAAAAATCATATTTCCTAATAGAAGTATATGTTGGAATTTAGTTTCATGCAAGATATATGAGATTTCTTTTAAACAAATATGAAAATATAAATTCTTTATCGATATAAGTACATACAAACAATATCTTTATAGGAAAGGACATTATTTGTTCACTTCTGTAATATTATATTATGTATTTCAAGACATAAGTACTGTTTCAAGCATTTGATGTTCTGAAAAGTTCAACGTACAGCCACTTGTCAGAAGCATAAGATGTTCAGAAGGAAATAAGGGTGGCTGGGATGTTCCAAGTACTACCCTTGACATACAATATTACTCTACGTTACTTTTATTTCAGAAATAAACTTGCTCCACATACATATTATTCAAGCTATCTGCTAAATTTAGAAATACAATTGAAATATTGATGTTGAATCGACATGTGAAATGCTTATTAATCTTTTCCACCCCCGCAAAAAAGAAAAACTTTATTTACAAAACATTAGGTAACATTTTTTCATTTTATATGTTATATTTTTAGATAAATTTATTGAATAACACATGCCCTTCAAAAAAGTTTATATATTAGACGATTCCCGATAAATCCAAGTACATAGTTCATATCCGGTAGGCTTCAGATATGAGGCATATTGAATTAAGGCTCTAGGGTCTATTACTTGGCGGACATTTACTATGCGATGGCCCAGGTGCGGGGGTGATATAGCAGGGTAGAAAGGTAGTAGAAGCTAATGTCGACACAATGTGACGCGGCTGATTTGGTTTATGTAGGAAATTCATGAAAATTTATACGCTGAAACCTGAAACTCAGGATTAAACTTAATGAAACTATTTTTGCTGATATTTTGTATTTAATAATTGCTGTTTCCGCTTCATGGAGTACTGATTAGAGTGTTAGGATACCATATGAGTAAGGTCCGGGTTCGATAAACATCTTAATGAATTATTTATGCAAGATAATACATCTGGTTATAGCGAAATCCATGGATTTCTATGCAATTAATCGAATAACTTTCACTTGGTTTTAAAAGCATCTATTCAGCTATCGATTCAACAAATTCTAAAGCAAAAACACTGCAAATGTCAAAACGAAATTCCGCCTTTATAACTCCTGCATCACACCTGTTCTCCTCTATGGCTGTGAATCTTGGCACCTATAAAGGGCCCAAGAAAGCAGACTTCTGAGTTTTAAGGATAGGTATCTTAGAAGAATTTTAGGTGTGCGGTGGTTTGACTTTGTAAGGAACACAGAGGCGAGTCAACGGACAGAGCAACCCTTGGTATCTACTGTCATCCGGCAAAAGCATTTCGGCTGGCTAGGCCTTATACTACGTATGCCTCCCGAGAGCGTTCTCGGCGTCCTGTTCGTCCACTGTTGACAATTCGTCGGCAGTTTGCGTCAGAGCTGCGGGACGTGGACTTGACTTATGGGTTGCACGGGAGCTGGCGGCCGATCGCTTGGCCTGGAGGCAGTTTGTGGATTCCATATGCTCCACATAGGAGGCGAATATGGTATGATGATGATGAAGAAAGCAAACACCTGTTTGGAAGCCGCCGCCGTAAAAAAAAAATATTTTCAATTATGATATTAATTTATATACCATCAGACGGAAGTTAGTGTAAATTAAAAATTTCGGGTATTTTTCGACACGGCTTTATTTAAGATTTTTATCGTATACCGTTGATCAAATAGCCAGGCAGCTGGTCCTTCTTCGATTTCTTAATCTTGAGGATTGATCTGCAGGGAAGCATCCTTCGTGGCCCTTTTTAGCTTAGTATATGAGGCGCAGTTCATGTCCTTACACGCTTGCTCCTGATACTGTCATCCGGGGAGCCTTCTGGGATTTGTCCCCACAGCCATTCCTTCTACATGATGACATGCATGTCTATACCCTCATGTGTCAGTCCTAAGTTAACCCAATACACTATGCAAACAGTTTAGAATGCACTAATTGGTCGTGAAACGTCAAAGACCCCAAAATGGCCCAGTAATTAAACAATCTGACCTTTGCGCCACTCATTATAATGATAGACCAAACTTACTCATTAAAAACTCAAAGATTACAGAATTACTTTGTCAAAGAAAAATGTACGAAATTCTGGGCTCAAAAGAGCCACTCAACTTACAGCCTAATAAGGCTCTGTTTGGAAAGAAAGAAAGATTTAATTACGAAAGTGGTCGGGGGTTGAATCCTTTTTATTTCCAGTTTGAGATGAATTAGGGTTTTTATTGTTTTAACCACTTAGGGCGATCTTGCGATCCTTAGCATTGCTGAAGGCAAATATAAAATGAAATGAGATGATGATAGGATAATGATGCCGGGAATAGAATCAGATGAGAGTCTGCAGTTATTCTTACGTGACTGAAAAACATAACTGTAAAAATGTCTGAATTCAAAATCATGAGCTCGCATGAATTTTTGTAATAATTGCTATATTATTACAATTAACTAACTAACTAACTAACCATCACGCCATTTCCCCGAAGGGGTAGGCAGAGAGGATAAAACGCCACACCACTCTGTCCTGGCATACTTCTCTTGCTTCCTCCACATTCATACATCTTTTCATGCACGCACGTCGATTATTCCGACTTCTTACATGCCCACTTTCCAGCACTTCTTTAACTTGTCTTTCTCGGACTGTCGGATGTCGGTTCTAAGAGTTGACTGTCTAGGGTTTCTGTTCTCATACAAAACGAAGGAAAAGAAATTAAAAATAGATTTTTCATATTCAAGCTTAAAGCTAGATTTTTCTGGAACGACTAATTGCAGAACAAAAGGTTGTATATTAGACTCACCCTTGTCAATCACTCCAGCCGGTGGAATATAATTCTGTAGTTCCAGTCAGATAACTAACAGGCGGGCCAGGATAGAAATATCTGGAAAAAGAACAACATAACAAGATTAAGAAATATACGGATATAAAGCTAAACTCAAATTAAGTTGATTTGGTAGTTAGTTACGAAAACAATTAGTTAAATATTTTAAAAACTGACATTTAAATATAAAGATAAGAAAGTGATTGCACAATATTTGCTGGGCCTATAATAATAATAATAATGTGTTTATACCAAATCTTGATGTGGTAGGGCGAATGCAAGCCTCTAAGGTTCGTATAAAAATAAAAAAAAAACGGAATAAAATAATTTTTAAACTTTTTTTGACTAGGTTGATCGCTTCACAAACTGAGTAATATATCCCATTATGTAAACCCTTATCTTCCCAATATTTTAAATATTGTAGATAACCTCTAAAAACCACAGATAGAAATATTTTAAACGTTAGAACCCACCGTCCACAAATATTTATTTTCCTTGCGAAAACTGTAGAGTGCTTTATGAATTTCATAACTTTTATTTATATATGCAAAGTTAACGTGAGTTTTCTATACCGGCTTAAGGCTGTATGTTCCTTCTTGAGAGAGGATGTATATCCGGGAAACGTTTGAGACCGGAAGGAAGATTGCTAAGATGCCTAGAATCAGGTTAGCGATATGTTGAGAAACATTAGCATGATTAAAATTATATTTAAGTTAATTTCTTGTTACAATTTGACATCTCAACAGAGACGAGAAGTTTGGAAGAGAAAATGGATATCTAGGCGTTTACAGGGCTTATGAACTGTCATTGGCTGGGTTAAGTGGCCACTTGATGTATTACAACATTCGCCATTTCATCTAGTATTTAATGTCTACAAGTATTTGGACACACTCAAAATGTTGTTTATAATTTCTTGTTGTTACATTTTTTTAATAATCAGAATTCGCTGCACTTGGTATACCAATGCAGTACCCTATGCTCATTATTATTGTCCACCTCGTGGTGTAGAGGGTAGCGCGTTGGGCAACATGTATGAGGTCACGGGTTCGACTCCTGAAGTCAATATAAAACATTTATTGTCACATAAAAATACTTCATATGTGACACCTAGGACTGGCACTGGCACTGAAGCTTAAGACTGCATTTCCCTTAAAGAGGGAGAGGATAGAACGCCACACCACTCTGTCCTGGCATACTTCTCTTGCTTCCTCCACATTTATACATCTTCTCATGCACGCACGTCGATTATTCCGACTTCTTACATGCCCACTTTCAAGCACTTGTTTTACTTGATCATGCCATGTCTTTCTCGGCCTTCCTCGACTTCTACATCCAGGCACAGTCGCATCATATATTTTTTCTAGCCGTTCTTTCATCATCCATTCGCTCTACATGACCGAACCAACGTAAAAGACCTTTCTTAATTTTGTCGATATAATGCTTATGCTCAGTAAAATGATCAAAATACACTACACTGGTGTAACTACTATCTATGCAGTGCTCTATGCACCCTGCAGTGTGAATTAGGGGATGAATTTTTTTTTATAAAATTTTCGCAACTTTCATTAGATAAATGAATATTATTGTAAAAGGAAAAGAGTGGTGTGGCATTTTATCCTCTCTAACTACCCCTTCGGGAAGATGTCATGATGATTAAGGCTCGATATGGTTGTAAGATGAACTTGTATTTAGTTTTGGTAAACACTATTTCGATACGAAATTCTATATAATTAAATGAAAAATATGAGTTGTAAAAGTTAAGTTTATTTGAGAGGAAATGAGCCAGTAATACAACGGTACATTCAATTATTAAAGTGACAGAGAAATAAACAAAATAACTAATTTTCTAGTACTCCACACAAAAGACCGAACAGAATGTAAATATCTCCCAGTTTTCAGAGCAGGTAATAAGTAATAAGGTCCCGCCGCATCTGCACGGTGCATTATGCAAATTGTATGTGAAGCTAGTGGTGAAGTAATTCAATAGTAAAGGGAGGAAACACAACTTTTGTGGAGGTGCCACTGCAGGTAGCGGGGCTAATTTCAACTAAGGGATGCATTTGCTAGTTTATTATGCAGTGACTGATGGCTGGAGATAGTTTCACCGCGACTGGCTAATGGTAATGAGAAATGAACCCTTAATTAATTAGATACATATAATTAAATTAAGCCCACTTTATACGGGAGAGAAAACTGTTTCTTGTGCAGTTTGCAAACTGTCCTGTATAAAAAAAAAAAAACTATATAGAATGATGAATGGCCGGCGCGAAGTTTGGCTGACCTAACAGTTAATTTTTTTTATTATTAAACGTTTACATAAGTGGATATTGGTATATTGTGTGCTTTTTAAACCGTAAAAAAACCGATAATATATTTACATTATTAGCTATTTTAACAATATCCTGTGTGCAAACATTTGATGATAACTCACGGTCGCGCTTAAAAAATACACACATTTAGTGTATCTTTTGATAGACTATACAGTTTTCTGAATAAGAAATTCTAAAGTTTAGGGTGATTGCGGCAGAATTGACCCAGCGGGTAAGATGAACCATTAAGTTATACAATTTAATAAAAAAATATATCTAGCACTACGCGTTCGAAACCTATCAGAACACAGATCGTTTCCAACTATTAAATACAGTCCCAACTGATTAAGGGACGGTTGTACAAAGAAAAGTTAAAGCTTAATCAAATAATAGTTCTTTTTGCTACCAATTTTAACATAAAAAGAAATTTTTACCATATTTTAATACAAAAAAAGATAAAACTCAGATACATGAAGAATTTCGATTTTATCTAAATCTATAAAAAGATAACTCATCATTTGTAGATTTAGATAAAATCGAAATTCTTCATGTAGAAAATAAAGGCCCAAAATTGGATAGGTTAGAAATACTAGAAATTAATAGAATCAAAAATAACTCCAGTATATTATTAATTAACCAACAAACAGATTTTTCAAATTCCCCATTACTTTCGCCCTTAGCCCAACCTAGTAATAAAATCCCTGAAATAAAATCCTATCCTTCCATTACCTACACCTTCTCACAATACTGCCATTTAACATAGTTTTTGTATTTTGTCTCATTTTATCTCATACTGACTCTCTCTAACTCATGTGCATATTTGGTTTTTCTATATTTCTTATATAAAATTGTTTTTGCCTTGTGCAATATAAGAAAACTTATCCCTCCAGTTCCCCATTACCTACTGTGTTACATGACTGCCATTTAACACATGTTTTTGTATTTCGTCTCATCTTTCTCTCATATTGTCTTTTTCCAACTGTGCTTAGTGTCTAAATTTATTTAGTAAAAACTGCTATTTATACTTTTGTCTTGTACAACATGTTACCAGTCTGAAGATGCCCGTTACAGGGTGAAAGCGCTAACTGGTCAAAATAAATAAAAGTGGAAGTGTACCAAGTATTTTTTATTTAACTTTAATTAGTTATATATTAATAATTTAATCATGGAATTCCACCAAAATATGTAAATAAAAAATATAAATCAAATAATAATAAAAGAAACTATTATTTGCATTTCTTTAACTTTTTTTGGAGCAACTGGGCGAGCTTTTAAAATTCAATGAATTATTTTCGTATTTAAGAAAGAAAAAAAAAATGAAGTTCAATAACTGTGGTAAAATGTCCCCTCTTCACAGAAAACCCCTACAAGTTGAGCATGGTTAACTTCAAGACTATACGCTCAGTCTCACACGCTGGGAACCAATGGACCGCCTAATCATTATTAACATACTAAATATTATATTACACCGATATAACCCAGAGAGGATGTATTGTTGTGACGTTAGGGGTAAGGTTGTCTGAAGGGTAGAATTAAATATTTTTATTGATATGATATACTCGCACATATAAAGATGGTTAAATATTTAAGAAAACGATGTTGAAACTTAATATTTTTGTTGTAAAAATGTTAACATGGACATAAATATTATTTTTTCTTTGTACTTAATACTTGAGTTGTATGTTTTAATTTGATTATATTTTTTATTGACATTACTTTGTGGAACTCCATGATTAAATTATCAATATATAACTAATTAAAGTAAACAATAAATGCCTTGTGCAATTTAAAAAAACTTATCCCTCCAGTTCCCCATTACCTACTTTGTTACAATACTGCCATTTAACACATGTTTTTGTATTTCGTCTCATCTTTCTCTTATACTGTCTTTATTTTATTTTGTAAAAACTGCTATTTATACTTTTGTCTTGTACAACATGTTACCAGTCTGAAGATGCCCGTTGCAGGGTGGTATTTTTTCCGCAATATATTACTTGTATATCTGGGAAGCATGTCCACAAGTGATGGAAATATGGACAAGGACATTGAAAGGAGGGTTAGTGCCGGTAACAGAATTAATGGTGCCTTAAAGTCGGTAGTATCTAATAAGTGCTTATCAAAAGAGGCTAAATTGGCAGTGCATAATGGAGTTCTGGTACCAACCCTTATGTATGGAAGCGAAGCATGGAGTTGGAAAAATAAGGATGAAAGTAAATTGAATGCAGTTGAAATGCGATCTCTCAGGTGAATGTGTGGTAAAACGTTGTATGATAGGTGCACTAATGTTGAAATTAGAGCAGAATGCAAGGCTGATATAAGCATTATCGACAAAATTAAGAAAGGTCTTTTACGTTGGTTCGGTCATGTAGAGCGAATGGATGATGAAAGAACGGCTAACTGGTCAAAATAAATAAAAGTGGATTGTACAAAGTATTTTTTATTAAACTTGAATTAGTTATATATTTTAATTTATAAGGGTCGCTTAGGCGTTAACAGGACGTAACTAATCAACACAGTGTCCATAAAAAATATAAACATACTTTTTTAGTAAAAAAGTTGTTTTACACTTAACTTAAATGCTTTTCTGGTTGCAAATGACCAAAAGCGTTTTTTGTCATATAAGTAGATTTTTTACAAACACAAATCTGAAAAAATATTTAATAAGCGACAAGATTACACACAGTGGGGTTAAGGCACAAATACAGTTATTACGCCGTTTTTTTTGGGCTTTTTGTGACCAACGATTCGGAGCACATTGCAATGTCCATCTTCTGGGCATGATGATGGTTTTGGGAGTTTGTACCGTGTCGCAGTCGGGCTTTGATTAAGTGAGAGGTACAATGAAACCCCACCCTTTCCCTAGACTGCTTTAAAGACTATTCAGTCTTTTTTCAGTCCAGTCAACTCTACCGATTTTTTCAACAAGCTAAACCGCGATTTTAAAATTGTTAGTGTGATAAAAATACGGATGAATTTACGATTATGTACGCGTACAAATGCTTTCATTGTACCCCTACCACTGTCTCGGCTTATGTATTATAATTGTCATTGTTTCCATCACCCAAACCAACCAGAGTTGGCCTAAATTAACAGTAGTAGGGTATGTTAGTTTCTACCCCGATCATTATTTATTAGTAATTACAACCACCCGTGTGGAGACCGGTATCCCGCCTCGCCAGGGCCCCATCCCAGACATCCACCCGTGCATCCGCGGTCAGGGTCTCAATGGAGGGGGGATTAGGGAAAAGAAGGGAGGGGAGAGAACGCATGTGTGCATCTCACACTATCATCCTATTTGGCAGACACTATTTCATACGTCCCCTGCCGTACCTTATCACAATACCTATCCAAAGACCATCCTATCCTGAAAAAAGCAAGTGTGAGGTACAGCTAGGTCTAAGGTACGTATAATATCTCCCCAATTATTTTATAGAAAAGTTTCAATAATAAACCAAATGCACGACAGACCGTGACGTCACGTGAACCATGACGTCACGCCACGTCACAGCCTCGGTTCGTTAAACCGTTAAATTCTCCACATTCATATTGAAGTTTGAGAAACTCAGCAAGGGAGTCTGCCAAGAAGCCCGAGGCGCTCAAACTGTGATGAAGTTTGCTCCGGAAGAGTAACTTTGGAAACCAGTTGTAACCTACGGTAACTGACTTGAACCCAGTTCCAACTAGCGGTAAACGAATATAACCTACTTCCAATTCATCACTGAGAAAAATGAGATGCGTAATTATTTATTATTGTATTAACAACATGTTGAATGCGTACACATACTTGTAGACAAATATAATGTACAATCGGGAAACCAGTGAATCTACATAATATTTGAAGTCGATTTTGCAGATTTTTTTTTTTTACTAGACCCATAGTTTTTGTGAAAACTGATAAAGAAGTTGTTGAAGAAAGACATTGTTGTCAAATATAAATTGTTTAGTCAAATTAATCCATAAATAAAACAAAATAAATATCAAAACGCGTTTTATTAAGAATTCATAAAACTAACTAACCATCACGCCATTTCCCCGTAGGAGTAGGCGGAGAGGATAGAACGCCATACCACTCTGTCCTGACAGACTTTCTTTGCTTTCTCTACATTCACATCTTCTCATGCACATACGCCGATTATTCCGACATTTCACATGTCCACTTTCAAGTAAATGACGTACTTGGTCATGCCATGTCTTTCTCAGGCTTCCGCGGCTTCTACATCTTCATAAAAAAAAATTTAAACCTAGATTCAAAAGTCATTACACATTCGACTCCAAATATGATGTAGATTCACCAGTTTTCGGTGTCACCAATTTGTGAATTGAAGATGACTCTTCAATTCACAAATTGAAAAGTCATCTTCAGGCGTTTCCTAGTAGGTGATATAGTTCGGTAAGAATCTCACTTGCAATCATAAAGGTTTCTGCTAAAATGCTAGGCAATTTTCTCAATGGATCACGGAGAGTGTTCACATGTGAAGCGCCGCGCCATTTCACTGTATATATACAAGTTCTGATAATTGGCAGATGTGGATATCAAATACTAGCTGAAATGGGGAATGTTGTAATACATCAAGTGCCCACTTAACCCAGCCAATGACAGGTCATAAATGCCTAGATATACATATTCCCTTCCAAACTTCTCGTCTCTGTTGAGATGTCAAATTGTAATTATTAGCCCGTAATGGGTGAAATCCATTTTTTGTCTTCAAGTATTTGGACATACTCAAAATGTTGTTTATAAAATGGATAACTCAAAACATTAGTTAGAAAAATATTCTTAGTAGAATAGATAAATCATTTGGCGTCCCGATAAATTATTATTAACACCGAACGAATATCTTTCAACTACAAATAGTTTTTTTTTTGAAATAATGAGTTTTCATGTGTAATACAATCACTACAATATTGCCCGCTGTATACGGGACAGTTTCTTGTTCAGAAAACTACACAGTTTCTTGTTCAGAAAACTGTGCAGTCTGTCAAACTTCTGTCAAAAGACACGCTAAATATGTGTATTTTTGAAACGCGATTGTAAGTTATTATCGTATGTTTGCTCTCAGGAAATTGTATATTTAGCTAATAATGTAAATATGTTATTGGTTTTTTACGTATTTAAAAGCATACAATAAACCAATGTCTACTTAAACGTTTACATAAAAAACATTAACTGTCATGTCAGCTTAAATCTGACACTAGCACACAGTTTTTCATGCAGTTTTAGCTTTGTACGGGACCGTTTTCAGACTGCACAGAAAACTGTGTAGTAAACTGTCCCATATATAGCGGGCTTAACACTAATATTTCTTTGAACGGTGTTTTGATGAATTAATGAGAGTTACAGGTATCATTTTTCTTCGTGCCCCAACTATGTATATATATCCCGCCCTATTTTGTATCTTGTTCCAAGCAAAACTTTCACAAGACGCGGACGGTTCAAAGTTAAACGAAAACGGATCATATCTGCTGAGAGGTATTTACATTTTGTAGGTAAGCAGTTAGGAATATTTCTCATGAACTTTCAGCGAATTCCCCATCCTTGAAACTAGTTTTTAATACTATTTTTAAATCGTAATTATTAATGTATGGTAGTGAAGCGTGGTGTTGGAAAAAGAAGGATGGAAGAAGACTGAATGCTGTCGAAATGCGATCTATGTGTGGTAAGACTATGTATGATAGGTGTACAAATGTCGAAATTAGAGCAGAGTGCAAGGCTGAGATAAGCACTATCGACAAATTTTTAGAAAGGGCTTTTACGATGGTTTGGTCATGGGGAGCGAATGAGTGATGAAAGAACGGCTAAAAAAAGTTTAAATGCAAGTGTGCCTGGATGTAGAAGCCGCGAAATGCCGAGAAAGACATGGCATGACCAAGTACGTCAAGTACTTGAAAGTGGACATGTGAAAAGTCGGAATAAAGAGAAGATGTATGAATGTAGTGGAAGCAAAGGAAGTCTGTCAGGACAGAGTGGTATGGCGTTCTGTGTGCATGCAGTGCCTTATGCACCACTAGATACGAATAAGGTAAAGCGAGTAATAGTAGGAGATGATCAAGATACACTGCACTTGGTTTACCGATGCAGTGCCCTATGCATGTTTGGGTGCAATAAAATAAAGTTGTAGTAATAGTAAAAGTAGCAACATAGGTGTAACTTACTAACTTACCGATCATAACGCCATCTAAGGGTTAAGTGTAGTGAGAATAGAACGCCGTACCACTCTGTCTTGGCACATTTCCTTCGCTTCTTATATTATACATTCATAAATCTTATATCGCAATAGTGTCCAAGGCCAATTATGCAATTATTTGATGTATTTTTTAAATTTTATAAAATCAAATTAATATTTCCGATAAAACCACTCTAAAAGATTGATATATTCAAGAATAATTAGTACTGACAAAAAAATAAAATACTAGGAAATTCAAATACGGCAGAGCTTTCTAATTCTCAGATCGCCTTTGAAACAGAAAACGGCCAGGTCTTTGTTCTAAAAATAACGATAAATTCCGGTCCAGGAAGAAATAAAATACAAGTGACAGGTTAAATGGCTTAAAATTGTATTGACGAGGAAACTAAACTAAATTCTAGAAACAGTGTTAGACAAACAAAAGACGACCCTCTGAAGCAAGCGCGCATATGGTCCGACCACCCTTAAACTTAGAGTATCACATTCGAGCCACACAATAGAGTATAGAAATGTAACGTTTGAAGCATTTGAAATAATATTGTTGTAGGTATTTAATATAATCTGCAATGCCAATTTTAACTATCAAATATTTTATAACAAGTAGAGTCATTAAGCCGGGAATCGAACCCCGAGACAGAATGGGAAGATGACCACTTCGCCAAAGTAGGTATAATATTTTTTACCAGGGAAGTAATAAGATTTATTGTTTTATGGCCATTGAAAGTACAAGTGCCCGAATAGGCCAGGGGTAGGTACCTGCAAGGAAGCAGCGCTGAAAAAAAAAAGGGCGTTGATCCTTTTCGGGTGATCGTCTGTCATTGGTGAATATTGACCAATGATAGCCAAGAGATTTGAGTGGGCGAATTTTTATTTTTCAAATAATATCCTGAGGAATAGAAGATAGGAAGATGAAGTCGTGAGAAGTCGTACGTGATCCGCGGGAGAAGGAAGTTGTTCACGAGCCGCGGGAGAAGATAGTCGCGAAGCCGAATAGTGTAGAAGTGTGGAAGGCCACCTCGCCATGTAGTGAGTGTTAATTGAAAGGCGCGGTGTGCCGCCCTCGAGTGCTGAGGGCGGCTCACAGGACATTTTAGTGAAAGCGTCGTTAAATTAAGATCGCGAAAATAGTGTACGGATTTGTAAGGTACGAACATTGTAATTAAAAATAAATAATAATAAAGACGTTGAATCGAAGTAAAAAGAGCGATAAATAATAATAATGAAAAGTTGATAAAATAAAAAAGTGTAAGAGAAGGGAAGCGATCAGTGAAGTATCAGAGAAAGAAAATAAAAGTCGCGTATGACAAGTTAAGTTAATATAAGAAAATATCGCGAGTGATTTAAGTTTGAACGATAAAGCGCGGGAGATAATAAATAATAAATTGCGGAGGATTTAATTAATCGAATACCCGCGGAATGCGTCGCCCTCAAGTGAGAGGACAGTTCCCTTTCCGTGTAAAGGGAAAAAGCAGATCCTGGACCATGGGCGCGAATGTCCCGCCCTAAACCGATGCCCACGAGCAGCAGCTCCGCATCTGGTGGCAGGCATACCGACGTATGATGCAGCCCACGCCATGATTGCTGCTGGCGTTGTGACCAGTCGGGTAACCGCCGTTCAGTCTACAGACGCCGAAGCAGCCGTCCTTGCTACAGACGCCGCCTATACCGTCCGCGCACGACGACCACAAGCGTCCATCATCGGTCCAACAGGGACGAACACAGCAGCGGCCGCGCCTGGAACATCGCCGCCGCCCCTGCCGGCCGCGCCGCGATGCTCAGCGCCGCCTTCGAGATCGCCGCCAACGCGGTCATCCCATCAACGTCATCGTCAACTACCGCCCGCCAACGCGGCGCCAAAATATTCGAGGAGCCGCCCACCTAACAACGGCGTAATCATCGTCATAGTTCGGCTCCCTAGGTTTCGTTTAGGTTAAGCTAATATTAAGGTATAGTTAAGATGTTACTAGGTAATTTAGGTGACTAAAATTTTAATTAGGTATGGTCCTTTATATTCTAGTTTATTTTGTTTATAATAAATATTGGAAAAAGACAATTTGTTTTTATTCACAACTTCCACCTCTTCTCCATTACAGAGTGATCAAGACTTTGAATTTTAATAGTAAAATAAGCCTTTAGCATTTAATTTTTAGTTGTAATGTTCATTTAGTTTAAATATATGGTTGAAGAAAATATTGGGGGGGTGAGGTTTTTTTAACCGTTCTTCTTATCCCCCCCCTTATATTTATTATAATTTTTCTTCCGTATTAAGATATTTTTTGTATTATTTAGCCCATCGAGAATCGAACTCGTGACCTTGGTTGTCCGACGGGCTAACCACTAAATTACAGGGTGGGTAGCAAAAGCGGGTAGTTGTTAAATGACTGCAAATTTCTCATTCAAAATTCAAATAAAAATCCCGCCAGTCTTATCTACCGCGCGTACGCGCGTAACACTCGCAACTCATAAAGATTTATCGATATGGAAGTTTCTCAGTGTCATTTACGCCGCCACCGCCACCCGATTCCAGATCCTCCCAGGGTGATGGATGTATCCAGCGTTGTGTAGCGGCAGGACGAGCCGCCGCAGCGGGGGATGGATGCCTTCCGCTTCCGGCCTGATAGCGCGGGTTTTCAGGAGTTTTCAGAATATTTCAGGACTTGCTGAAATGCCGCCGTTTCAGGCTAATGATAGGAATGTTGTTTTTATTGAATGTGATAAGTTTATTACTACGTCGGCTTCGTTTGGTTGCGATAAGCTCTTCTTCCGTGGTTAGCGAGTTAGGCTAACATGCGTGGCTACCGTTTCCGTTGGGTCAACATGAAATAATTATTTCAATGTTATTTTTCACGAAACAAATATTATATGTAGCTCCTTGGACTGGTTGGTACTGGAGCGTAAAACTGATCATCTTGATTTTACGTAATAAAAATACCAATATACACGGCCACTGGTGTATCAATTCAATAGGGTTCTTCCCGATAGCATGAATATTCTTGAAAACGTTAAAAATATTTAAAGTATATTTTTACAATTCCAACGATATAAAACACAATGATCAAAAAATTTTTTTCATTTATGATTTAAAAACACAAAAATACGAATGAGTTTTAACGCCCGTTATTGGTTAATGACGTCATACCCGTCCACCGTGAAAGCGTGAAATTCATTCCGTAGTGAGCGCCTATATTGCTGTGACGCACACCGCATGCGCGCCAAATGGGGGATTTTGCGAGCGATTTGAAAAAGCGCTAATCCAAACCGCGCTAGAAAATTTCATATGACATCGTAAAAAATTTTAAAAAATTCCCTAGACATTGTAATTTTTCAATCAATTTTGAAATAACAAAATAAAATATCAAGAAGAACCCAATTGTATAAGCACCATTAATTACGAATAAGAAAAAATACTAGTAGAAATAGTCAAAATAAATTGTTATTGTTCAAGCCTCGTCAAGTCTTTGTTGCTACGTTATGATACCACGAAGGAGATTCCAAGTTCTTAGGGCTTATGTTGAATATTTACAAGTTAAAATGTATTTTTTCGCATAAATATTTAATAAGGACTTAAAAAACACACAAGTATAACTTTAATTGATTATAGATTGATGAGATTTTTTTAAATACACATGAAACCAAATATGTTTTTAAGTTTATAAAGTTTCAAATACAATAAACGTAGATTATAAACAACGTAATTAAGTAGATAACTAGTACCAACGTAAACACACGTCACTTTGATTAAGAAATCGAGTTTTAATTTAATCATTAGCAGGGACATAAACTAATTACCTCACAAAGAGCTTTGAAAACGTAATCGTGTTGTTTTTCTACAGTATTCATTTCTAAAGAACACCCACGTAAACGAGGAGAAGGAAAATAACACCGTTAATTACACAAATCTGAAGGAAAATTTTATAAATCATAACGGGGTTTAAACGAAAATCATTTCTGTCTCGGAAAACTGTAAAATCAAAACTAAAGTGATTGCTTTATTTAACGACAAGGGGATATTCCATTGTTAGCCATGAAAGCGAGATAAAACAATACTAAAAATGGACTTATAAATTCGAATTTATAAATCCGTTAAGGCTTTGAATTGAAAATTAAATCAACATGACACTATTTGCAGACTGAGAATTTAAAATTAATAAAACGTGAAATTGTGACAGAAAATAAAAGATTGAAAAATAGTAAATATAAAACACTGATTGTTATTTGGTTGAAAAAGCAATCTTTAGATCGGTTGTAGAGATGATATTATGGTAGATGGTATAAAATATTAAATAATTATGTGCTTCAAAATATAATTACAAATCAAATTTTTGTGCACAAAAGAGCCATAATATTTTCATGACCTATTTGAAAATCCATCAGCTCATCCGAATACAGGGCGGAGCTGATGGATGCGGGACTGACGCAGGAGGAGGCGAGAGTGTTGGCCGGCAACAAGATCACCTGGGGGATCTAGTGATGTCCCTATGCTCTACATAGAAGTGAACGTGGCGAAAAGAAGAAGATTAGTATATTATATATTTAAGAACTTAAAGTTATAAAAAAAAAAAAAATGGAGACCAGATCGCTTGAAGGCCCAATTCTTTATTTTATAATACTATAAATTATTTCTTTACCACGTCCAAATAAAACCGAAATTTTCTAAAAATATACGCTTTCTTGGGTTAATTTCACAACACCACTTACTATAAAATTCCGCCGTCGAAAGACTACAGCACTTAGGCCAATACACTCAAACTTTGAAACGTGTGACGTAGATGTCTAGTGATGACGTAGTGAGTGGCGTAGGTGAGTCACTAGCTGCCACTGGGCAAGGTAGTACCCTTCAAGTATGGAATGTCACTTCTCTGAAATTCTTTTTCGAAGGCCACAAAACAGACTGTACCAAATAAAACCTAGGGTAATCATATTTTTCAGAAACGTGCCAAAATTTTGGTAAATTTTCTAACGTTCCCGGCCATAGAATAATTTGTAAGTCAACGTGTATAAACCCTAGGAGATATTTTTTTTTTTATAACTTTACGAAATACGTAATTAATAATTTATACTGAGACCAATAATATTTATTTTTAAAATTACCTGTTCAACGAATACTTTTTCCTCTATCCTCACCTAATGGCGCATAAGGCACTGAATCGTTAAAAAATATTTTATAATTACCCCGTTAGAAATCGAACCCGCGATCTGAAGTATGGTAATGCGCTGAGCACTACACCATTTTCAACAGAAAGCTTTAATTTATTACGTACTTATGTATGGAAGCGAAGCATTGAGTTGGAAAAATAAGGATGAAAGTAGATTGAATGCAGTTGAAATGCGATCTCTCTCAGGCGAATGTGTGGTAAAAACTATGTATGATAGGTGCACCAATGTTGAAATTAGAGCAGAATGCAAGGCTGAGATTAAGCTTTATCGACAAAATTAAGAATGGTCCTTTTACGTTGGTTCGGTCATGTAAATAGATGATGAAAGAACGGCTAAAAAATATATGATGCGACTGTGGCTGGATGTAGAAGTCGAGGAAGGCGAGAAAAACATGGCATGATCAAGTCAAACACAAGGTGCTTGAAAGTGGACATGTAAAAAAGTCGGAAATTTAATCGACGTGCAATGCATGAGAAGATGTATGAATGTGGAGGAAGCAAGAGAAGGATGCCAGGACAGAGTGGTGTGGCGTTCTATCCTCTCTGCCTACCCCCCTCGAGGAATAGGCGTGATGGTTAGTTAGTTAGTTAACTTAATTTGCTTTCTGTTTTGTTATTATTTCTTTTTTTTCCTTTTAGAAATGTCTTAAAATAAAAAAAATTGTAAGGGGTTGAAAACTCCTGTCAATACTTTTATTTGTACAGTGTAAACTGTTAATATATTTCACTATAATTTATAATATATTCTTGTGTATTTCGTTTGAAGGATACTTCGATATATTTATTTATACCAATGTAAAAAAAATATTGTTACAATTTAGCAAGAGTACTATTCTTTATTTATATTTAATTCATGTATTTCGCTGTATTTAAAGTGTTTTTTTGTATGCATGTGCCGTAAATAAATAAATACCAAAGTTAACACAACAATAAAACAATTTGCAGTATTTGAATATCGTCACTTGCTCCAGGGTGCGATGCTAGAATAATAATACTTAAAGTTATTATTCAAATATTTATTTTATTTATAACTCTTTCATTTGAATGGTTAAATGTTATTGATATCTCAAGCAAATAAAAATTGGAGAGACATCATCTTCTGGGGCGTCTTCTAGTAAGTAATCAAGTTCGGATGAACCTTACCTACACCAATAAAGTTTAGATTGCCCAAAAAATGCTTATCTATTTCTCTCAACAGAATGTCACTATAGGGAGAAAAAAAATATATTAAAAATCTGTCAAAAACACAACTCGCGTGCGGATTCTTCTGTACAAACTCAACATATATACAAGTTTCAAAAATTTGTCATACATGGTTGTCAGAATGATGGGCGGAATGCGGAATGTTGTATTACATCAAGTGGCCACTTAACCCAGCCAATGACAGGTCATAAGACCTGTAAACGCCTAGATAACCCACATTCGTTTCCAGAGTTTCTCTGTCTCTGTTGAGATATCAATAATATCTGATATCAGCCCAGCATGGGTATAATCCTGTAATTTGTCTACAAGTATTTGTATTCTTTCAAAATGTTGGTTAAATGCAGTTTACCCAACTCCAAGTAATAATGTTTTTTAGTAGCAACGGAATGTTTTGCGAATATGATTTTAGTGGCTCTTGTTATTATGGCTACCTATTTCCCGCGAGAAATATCCGGATTTGCGTTCTGTCGCATGAAAAGATTTGCGCATTGCTTAGTTACGCGTACTTCTCATTACCTAGTAGAGCGTACGTAACTCTTCACATTTAAACCCGAGGATCTTATTTAAATTTAATATAAATAGAACGTGGTTTAGTGCCATCGGCGCCACCCGCATAGAACCCGTGTAATTTATGTCTCTACTAGTTACTTATACGCCTGTTTTCCATAAACCAGGCATAAAAGGAAAAGCTCGGAGCAGCCTCCACAATCCGGCAGATATAATATCTCATTTGAACTTTTCCGCGAGTACCTACCGCACTGAGAAAAAAGGAACGTGGATTATTCATAACAATTCAGATTGAATGCAGTTGAAACGCGATCTCTCAGGCGAATGTGTGGTAAAACTATGATAGACGAATGTTAAAATTAGAGCAGAAGGCAAGTAGCTGAGATAAGCACTATCGACAAAAATTAAAAAAAATATTTTACGTTGGTTCGGTCATGTTAGAGCGAATGGAGATGAGAAGTCGAGGAAGGCCGAGGAAAGACATGGGATGATCAAGTAAAAATAAGTGCTTGACAGTGGGCATGTAAGAAGTCGGAGATGATACGACGTGCGTGCATGAGAAGATGTATGAATGTGGAGGAAGCAAGAGAAGTAATGCCAGGACAGAGAGGTGTGGCGTTCTATCCTCTCTGCCTACCCCTTCGGGGAAATGGCGTGCTAGTTAGTTGGTTAGTTAGTTAAATGAGAGAAATAATAATGGATAATATCGAAATAAATTAAGACAACAACAAGCGAACAGGTGGTGGCCCGGTGGTAGCGTCGCTGTCTCTGAGTCCAGAGTTCCCCGGTTCGAATCCCCACTCAGCCAGGACTTAAATCCTATTTTTAAGCACAAGCCGCTTTGAACTTATTGAAAATAGCATCTACAAATTGAAATATGTGCAAATATCATAAGATTGCAAACATTTTTTTTTAAAATTAAAAAAATATACACAAGGTATAGATATTAAGTTGTATCAATAATTTATTTTTATTAATTGATCAATCAAATCGTCAATTAGCGGGATACGGCGGCCGATTGCTTGGCTTAGAGGCGGTTTGTGGAATCCATATGCTCCACATGGGGAGCGGATATGGTATGATGATGATGATGAGTTCATCGGTACGTAGAACAAACGAACAAAAAAACTGAATTTTTCTGATTTGGATTTATCAATCGTATTGTACGCTAATTTCACTCTAACCTCCTATCACTAAAGGATGGTCATATTGGTCATCGACGGTCTTGCCAGGATGGCGGTATCCTCTTTCTATTTACTTATCCTCTCCTGCGTTTAATTATTCAGATTTCCCAACACATACACCACACACTCACACTTCCACATACATTCAACAACACACATACACATGACACAACTTAACCACTTCACGTCTTTAGAAAATTTGTCTTGTGTACATAGTGTTGTCCACGTAATGGTGTTATGTCCAATATATGTTCCTTAATTTTAAAAATTCTGTTAATTGTACTAAACATAGCACTGTGTGTACAACAATAAAATATAAATATAAATATAATAAAAACCCGTTACAAATAAGGGAAATATCGACCTAATCGTTGTGTAGATAAGGTCGATGTTTTCGTAATACCAGTCTGCATTTAACGGCCTTTCATAATAATTACGGAAATGTATTATTCAGTATTTTTAATAAATTATTATAAATCGCTATTTCCTTTCTCTCAGTGCAGAACTCTGCGCTTTTTTGCGTTTTTCTACTTATGTCGAGAATCTAAAAATGTGTGAAAAACTGAAGAAAAGTGATGAAAACTATGTAGAAAGGGTGTGAAGTGTGAAGAAGGGGGTAGGGGTGGTAGGGATTAATCTGGAATACAATACTAGACGCTCGCGCTGGAGGCCAAGAACGGTTTTAATATTATATGAGCGCGTCATAGTAGTAAAAGTAGGGTGAACATCTATACATGAATTCTTAATCTTTACTACTATTACTACTTCTACTTTCTACTTTCCATTGTCCACACCGAATGGCGAAAGGGGCACTGAATAGGTACACCAAGTGCGGTGAATCTTGATCATTTGTTACAGGAAGCCAAGATGATCAGTCCGACGCTTCAGCACTAGTCCAAGGTATCGTATATGAAATATTTTTATGTGAAAATCACACTATAAACAAAATATTTCGTAGGTCGCGGGTTCGCATTTTTAAATACAAATATTCAGTAGTTTAAATTTAAAATGGAATAATTGAATGTATTATAATGTACTACTGCTGCTTTCCCTTATCCCGCGCCCAGTGGTGCATAGGGCACTGCATCGGTACACCAAGTGCAGTGTATATTGATCGTTTAATTACGTAAAGGTAAGATGATCAGTCATGCGCTAAAAACGAAATATTAATATGAAAATCGCATGTAAATTCATATTTCATGTTGATGAAATCTATGGAAATCGAATCAGCAAACTTGTGTACGGTAGTCAAGTGCGGTACCACTATGCTACGAGGCGGACCATATAAAACAACGTTTATCTATTACGGTTATGAAAATACAAGAACAAATTTCATAGGAAAACTTGCAAAAAGCTTATTTTTTACTTGTAGTTAGTTGGCATCAAAGCTTTTTGTTTTTGACAGTTCAGGGATTTTCAATTGGGACTAAAGTTGACATATTTGTCTCTCAAACATGTGCGCATTGAGAATACGTGAATTATGAAATGGCTACAAACGTATTTCCCTAAAGGAAGACAACAAGTTGACAGCATCAAAATTAAGACATTGAAAACAACGAAAAATAAAACGAGAAATCGGAGATACTCTCAAAGTTATTTCAAGGTTATGAGAAAAAGAATGTGAAATAACAAATGGATTAAATTTATCTTAGATACAATTATTACTTTGTACGAAGATATTAGGCATATTCTTAATTAAATTAGCATTATCGACAAAATTAAGAAAGGGCTTTTACGATGGTTCGGTCATGTGGAGCGAATGAGTGATGAAAGAACGGAGTTTAAATGCAAGTGTGCCTGGATGTAGAAGCCGAGGAAGGCCGAAAAAGACATGGCATGACCGAGTACGACAAGTACTTCAAAGTGGACATGTGAAAAGTCGCAATAATCGGCGTAGGTGCATGATAAGATGTATGCATGTAGAGGAAGCAAAGGAAGTATGTCAGGACAGAGTGGTATGGCGTTCTATCCTCTCTGCCTACCCCTACGGGGAAATGGCGTGATGGTTAGTTAGTTAATAAAATTTCAATTGTTTTTAAGAACTCAATTATTGATTTTCCTTCTGATCAAAAGAGCTTTGTTTTGTGTTTTGTGTCCATTTTTTGTCGTGTGTGAAGCGGAGGCGCGTTGGGCTGCCAAGCATGCGGCCACGGGCTCGATTCCCGACGGGGTCATCATCATCATCATCATTATACTGCTTCCAGGCCAAGCGATCGGCCGCCAGTTCCTGGCCAATCCACGTTCAGCAGCCCTGACGCAAACTGCCGGTTTGTCAACAGTGGACGTCCAGGACGCCGAGTAACTGATGCCTTGTTAAATAGGCAAGAGTGGTGAAGTCTCTCGGGAGGCATACTCTCGGGGTCAACGATGAAAAAAAACAATAAAAGAGCACATCTAATTCCAGAGAATGTACTAATCTGTTTTAAAAAAAAAAAACATTTCGCGAACTAATTTTGTATTCGCTGCCATATCTGCAGCGAGCAGAACACAATGTTTTCTGGTCTTAGAAGCCACACCACATAAAATCATGGAAGAAATTATAAAAACCAAAACTAACTTAATAAACTACCAAACGAAATTCAAAATCAAAAGACGGCGAAATCCCAAAACAAAAGCACTAAAAGACTACTTTTTAAATATTTTTATTAGTAATGATAATGGCTAATTTTTCTATTATTGTTCCTTTTGTTCCTTTTGTGATTATTGTTCCTTTTGTGATTATTGTTCCTTTTGTGATTATTGTTCCTTTTGTGATTATTGTATTTTTAGATTTAGCAATGGTAACTCTGTAATCTGAAGTATTGTAATATTTAGTCTTTCTTTTTCTAATATCTGTTTCAGAATGAGTTTTGTAACTCAATTGGGAGTGCAAAGTATTTTGTACAAATTAAATTAATAAATAAAATAACTTAAATTGTCAGGTACTCGTTTTCGGAAATGACTTATCGATTCAAATTTTTGTCGTTAAGCGATCTAAGGCAATAAATGTGATATTTAAGGCAATAAATTGAAAATAAAAGTCAAGTTGATATAATATTTTATTAGCTAAGGCTTTACGGCTTATTTTACGATGCCATACCTGCGAAAAAATACCCTTAAGGGAATAACGTTTTATTTTCATATCGGGCATCCCTCAATTGAATACTGTTAGATGCCGACTCTGGTTGGTTTGGGTGATGAAAACAATGACAATTGTAATACATAAGCCGAGACAGTGGTATTGGCAATGAAAGCATTAATTCACGTAAGTTCATCAGAATTTTAATCTTTAAATCGCGTTTGCTTGCTGAAAAAATCGACTTGTGCTGGACTGAAAAAATACTCAATAGTCTTTAAATAGTCTTTAAGAGGGTGGGGCTTTCATTGTGTGAATCGTAGCATATTGGTAGCGCATTTAGCTACCGTGCATGAGGTCGCAGATTCGACTCCCGTAGGTGGTCAACATTTTTATATGCGATTTTCATATTAAAATTTCATGTGTGATACCTAGGACTGGTACTGAAGCGTAAGACTAATCATCCTACCTTCATGTAATAAAATTTTAAAGATACAATGCACTTGGTGTACGAATGCAGTGCCCTATGCACCATTTTGGTGTGGATAAGGGAAAGTAGTAGTAGTAGCAACATTGTACATACTCAAAATATTGTTGGTAAAATAAATACTCACTATTCGACCTCTTTAGGCAAAATTCAAACGAAAACAATTCAGAAATAAAATTGTGGCGAAAACTCTTTGTTTCATAGAACAATAGCCATAAGTCTGCAGAACGGAAGGAAGACGGAAATCCGGCCATACCAATGCAAAATTACACAAACACAGCTCGATATAAATATGTGAGAAGATAATATACTTAACTCTACTCTCTTTTCTTTAATAATTGCACCTTCAGTTAAATCTGGCACTTTTTGCAGACATAAATTCATTCCATTTTGTATTTAAAATTTAAACACCTTCGCTATAAATAATGGTAACAAATGCTACTCTTCCTTGGGCGATATAATTATTACCATGCACTCAGTATTCAATTTTGCGAAAATTCTTTGTGAAAACTTGCTGTGTTCATGGAAACGAAATGCCTTGTTGATATTAAAAAATAAGGGGTTGGATGATTACTGTAATGAAACATGTTGTACACATTGTTTATATTATGTGAAAACAAGATATTAACATCAATATTTACTGTTTAACATTGTTTTTTGTAAGTTTCTCTCGAATAACGTAACATATAAAATACTCCTTATCTTGGATTTAAATACATGTTCTTTGTATTTTTAGTAAGGAGAATCACTTATTTTGCTTTCATTTGTTTTAGAGGGTGAATTAGTAAATAATAAGAGTACATTAATATATTTTGTAATTTGTACAATAATAAGAGAAAGAAATCTGGGTTGCAGTAAAATTTTCAACAAATTATTTTTAGTCGCCCGATAAATTCGCAGTCCCCTAATAATATTACTCGGCGTCCTGATAAAAATATCGGAACACCTAATGATTTATTAGGCAACTAAGAATAATTCGTCGAAAATTTTGATTTTTTTTATTGAAAAATTCCTGCACTCTTTTTTTTAACAGAAATATATAAAATTGTGGGTAATTCTTATGAAACATCAATAATTAATAATTACTCGATTTTTTCAATGCACTAATAAAGATACGCATACCTTATGAGCCAATACGAAAACGATTTATGTATAACGTACATAGATGAATTATTAGTTTATTTATATAGCGAATTATATTATATAAACAAAAAAGTTTTTAAGAAATAACAAGAATCACAAATTTGAAAGAATGCTTAAAGAAATAGTAATGCAAGTGTCAATCACGCAAATATTGTACTATACTACGAAAAGTCAGAGTAATCGACGTGTGTGAAGACTTTTTATTGAATTTTTTTAAATGGGAGTTTCATTTATTTTTTACCTTGCTTATGATGTACTAGGTTTATATTTCATCATGAGGATTTTCTATCACTGACCGACTTTGATTGATTTGCCTGAGATGATAAGAAAACCAAGGAAAACTCATAACGGGAAAGGGGACCTATTGATGGACATCAACAGTCTTCCGATCAACTTGAAGAGTGTTCGGCATTTTGTTTCGTATTTTTGGTTATTTATTTATTTTGTGTGACGACATTACAATCATCATGAGGCCCACTTCTGGACAAAGACCTCCCCCTGCCGTCTTCACTCTTCCCTCCACTGTCTCACTTTCCAGCAGACTTCCTGATGTCCGTCCACACAATCTCATCCTTGAGGCCTCTGGTTTCTCGGTCTCCACACCAGAACGCGTTTCGTCCATCTGTCGTCCGTCATTCTGGCTATGTGAACCGGCCCATTTCCACTTCAACCAAGCAATTCGCTCCACCACGTCGCAGACCTTTGTCTGGCGTTCGGATCCAATCGTTCTTTGTTCAGTCTCTTAATGTTATTCCAAGCATAATTCTCTCCGTGCTCCTCTGTGCGACTTGCAACTTATGGGAGGATTGCTTGGTCAGAGTCATTGTTTCCGCGCCATAAGTAAGGACGGGCAGAATGCATTGGTTGAACACTCTAGTCTTGAGTGAGATGTGAATGGAGCTTCGGAATGTGGAATTTAGCTTTCCAAAAGCCAGCCAAGAGAGATTTATTCTCCTATCCACCTCGATGGTCTGATTATCTCTGCCGATGGTGATTGCCAGCATAGAGTGGTAGTGCAGCTTTCTACATTTTCTGCCCACCCCTCGGATAATTGGCTGGCTAGTTAGTTAATTACTTACAAAATAGACGAATAAGGGTAGATGATATCTGGAAATATTTTTAACTGCATGAATATGATTTGCAAAAAATCTATGGTTTATTGCTCCCCTCTGCCTACCACTACAGAATGGCGTGATAGCGGAAGCGTAGTAAATATGCAATGTATGCGTGTCTAGAATCCACACGCACACTGTTACACCTATAAAATCTTTACAGCATTGTTTAATGGCTTATCGTAAAAGAAAAAACACATTTTGTTTTATGAAATATATTGTTTATGTTAAATAACACGTAGCAGTTTTTAAATTAAAAGTATTGAACGCATTTAAGTCACTGATTCAATAATTATTCATTTGAATATTTCATATGGACTGATCATTTTGCCTTAATAACAACAAATTAAAAGGATACATATATTAATTTTAAATTAAAATTAAGCCTGGGTGTTTAACATAAACAACCACCGAGAATGAAATCGAGATCGAATTCATTCACTTTGTATAGAAAATAATTGCTAGCAAAGAAATTAACACACACCATGAGTAGATGTACCATTTAGAATTTAGACCATAGGTTCCCAAAGTGAGCCACCTGGCCCCCCAGGGGGCCCTGGAGAGACCTGAGGGGGCCTTCTCTGGCTCTGGGGGAGTAGGGGAGCCCTGGGAAGCAATCAGGGGGCCATGAGGTGCTAAAATGTATGACCTTATAGAATTTTAAAAATCTGTTATTACAGGATGTACATACGTATAATAAATATCATCAATGATTTTGTGATGTTTCAAATGATATGCGTATACATCTAGTTCATGAATCGACCGCTATGGGCCTGTGATGGTTGGTTTACATTGTCGTTACAGCGTTCGCGTATCTTATTTACGACACTATAATTAAATGTTTAAAAAATAAGTACAATACATTTTTCTGTTTTATTTAATTTAAAAAGGGTGAATTTCCAGGAGGGCATTGTGTAATTTTGTGTCTGAAAGGGAGGCCACAGGTCAAATGAGTTTGAGGACCTTTGATTTAGAATTTAGACTATTGTACTATTGAGTGGTGATTAACATTAGTAGCAGATACCTAAAGACTAACAGCGTCGGGCCCTTAAGTTGATTTCTCGTGAAAACGGCGTTATATAAGTTGCTCCAATTGTATTTTTATTGGAACCATTACAAAGTGATGCCTTGTTGTTTGAAGTCTGGTAAACATACACAGCGCAATTCATTACACCATGGGTAGGTAGTCTTCCTATAGGGTTAGTGTTACAGTTCTAGTTTATGGGGAGTTGGACCAACAAGGGAAGGTGCCATAAAAAGTATCAACACCGTAAATCACAACTCTGCTCAGCACAGCACTAACGCTATGGCGCACAATGGGACAAACTTTCAAAACACGGTCAATTGTATTATTATATTTTTTAAACATTGTTTGTCTAAGATATGCAATCTTATGACATTCAATAAAGTCTTACTTCAGCTTTTTTAAAAATTCATCTTCTGCTGTTATGACAGAATTGAATTGAACTGTAGTTGTTTAATGTATTTATTAAAATTAACTCAAATTGTCGACGCTTAAATTATAATCAAAGGAAAAAAAAATAACTAAAATAATAATATTATTGTTATTCTCCGCGTCGTGGTGTAGCGGTAGCGCGATGTGCTGCCATGCATGAGGTCGCGGGTTCGATTACCGATGGAGTCCAATGTAAATATATTATTTATTTAGATGTGATTTTCATATTGTTTCATGTGCGATACCTTGGACTGGCGCTGAAGCGTAAGACTGATCATATTGCCTTCATGCAACAAATGATCCACTGCACTCTCGGTGTACGAATGCAGTGCCCTATTCACAGCATTGGGTGCGGATAAGAGAAAGTAGTTGTAGTAACTAGTAAGGAGAAATCGTTCATCTCTTTTCTGTCATATTTTTATTATTTATTTATTTATTAATTTACAAACGTGTAACAATGTTTGTACAATTTAGAGCTTCTAAAATTATCTAGATACATAGGCATATAACGCTAATAAATATCGTAGATAAACTGAATACTGGTGCAGTGGTATATTATAAGTACCTACATACAAAGATAAATGGAAAAACTCCGATCAGCGCTATCGGTTTCTAAATGGGCAATTGCCTGTTCCAAGAAACCGATATTTAATCGTATTGCATGAAAAGAGAAGGCTTTATGATTATCAAGTCGGTAGGTTAGGTAAAATGTTAGTATTACCCCATAGTGCGTCCCGGCCGTGACATTTGGTGGAAGTGGAACGGGACAGCCGACATTTGCATTCGCCGGCCATTTTATGTTTCCCGCGCTAACGGATAAAAACGTCACCTGCTCGCCACTCTTGCCTGAATAGATGGCGCTAGTATCGCGTCTGCTCCTGTCATGTGTTTTATCTCACCCTGCTTTATTGATAAATATTATGTTGAAATGAGATTTAAATTATGTATTTAAATAGCCGTTTGTCAAAGATACGCCCACGTGAGGGAATTTAAGGGAAAAACAGGCAAAGAGAGCATTGTTTTACAGTGTGATTTTTAACGCTATATTTTTAGGTTATGCGGTCGGCCTTGCCGATCCGTTTACTCCATACAAACGGAGACATCGAATTTCTTCCTGAAATAAAGCACTAGAGCTAAAATTATTTACACATTTAAGATATCTATCAGAAGCATGTTTGTATCTATTTATTTATTTAATTACAGGTAACTCTACAATGTGACATATCTCTGATTTTCTTTTTTATCATAATAATTACATACATGGTTATATTGCACATCAATTACAGAATTACACAGCATTATTATTCTCGTACACTATTACAGGTTTTTAAAAAACCTTTCAGTAGTTTGCATTAATATATTCGATCAGAATTTTAAAAAGTTACATTTTTACAGGTAAATTTTATCATTCCAAAGATAAGACATAAAAAAGCGAACACAAAGCATTTGTAAACATTGAAATACAAGTTATTTAAAGGTGTTAATTTGTACCGTATGTTACACGTAACGGCTGTTACAGGAATAGTAACTAAATAATATCATACAACGTTCAATGTTTCCCCTATAAACGGTCGTAACGGTTTCCATCTAGAAACCGATATATTTATTATAATTGCAATGCATTATTACCCCAGTAAAGTACGTTACGTAACAATAAATGGTTAACCATTACTGTTTTTTAACGACTCGTAATTCCGCTATACATGCGAACTAAATACACTGAGCAAAATAATATGCGTAATTCCTAATAAGTCATAAGATCGCAGACGCGTGATGTGCACGTGCTATGCGTTCAAAACTAGGTCACCGTAAGCGCACCCATTTAAGAACCCAACGCGGATCTTTGCACATCAAAAGACTGGTTTGCAAAAAAAATAATCTATTTATTAAGCATGATATTTTTTTAGAATATATAGATAGATACCTGTTGCTCAATCACAGATAACTATCGACGTAGTTAAAACCGTGCTAACCAAGTGCTAGCCCTAACGATTTGATCGATCACAGTGACATTCGTTCGATACCGTGGTATCGATAGCCGAGCATAGCCGATCTGAGCCGAGCGGGGCCGATGCACGCGATATCGCGGCTGATCGCGGCCGTACGGCAAACGTTAAATCAACGCGCTTGTCGGATTTTTTATTATGTCGACTGCTTTTCTCAATATTTGGCTTGCCGAAAACCGGCTAAATTATAATAAAGATTGAATGAATATATGTGCGAATAAGATATATCTCGGGAAATGGCTCGCGACTAGTATGCGCTCGTTTAATAATCCCGATCGATAACTTTTTAACGCGTGTTCCATTGTGATCGCGAAAACGTTAAACATCCATGGGTAAGAAATCGTTATCACGTCGCTTATTACCGAGTCGCTAGTGATCTGTGATCGAGCAACTGGGACTGGTACTGAAGCGTATGACTGATAATCTTACCTTCATGAAATAAAATGATCAAGATGAACTGCAGCAAGTGCACTAAATCAGTGCCCTATGCACCATTAGGTGCGTGTAAGGAAAAGTGGTAGTAGTTTTTAATAAATGAACAGGAATTGAGCTTAGAGTTTTTCTCAGTGTAGGAAAACGGGGCCTATGGGAAAGATTATATTTGACCATATAAAACACATATGAACTGCCCCTTTTCTAGATAAAGAGAGGATTATTACAAACTATAAACAATTTAACTACACGTACTAACAACATAGTTCCATTATGTCTTCATTACAAAGAGTATATTTTAGTATGCATTAAATGTTTGAAGTGAATGGTGATTTAATTTTTTTTTCAAAGACACAATTTGATGATAAGGCGAAACAGTATATTAAGTAAAATATATGTGCCTGATTTGTTTGTGAATATGAATAACAGCACCTAAAATCGATTATAAATGTAAAAAATAATAATAATAAAATAAAGTGATTGGCTAATAAATACTTTACTTCAATATCAATGCATAGATGGAGCTTTCAACTCGCTGGCGTTGGTGGATGATTCTCGATTCGTAGCATATATATAAAATCAAAAATGTTACCTGGTGTGGATATTCGCTAATAAGCGGAATGGAAAATGTTGTAGTACCTACATAAAGTGGCCACTTAACCCAGCCAATGACAGGTAATAAGCCCTGTAAACGCTCGAATATCCACATTCCTGAGTTTGGAAAAAAATCTACCTTATCTCTGTAGGGATACAAAATAAAATATAAAAGAGAAATGATTTTTAACGTGATAAAATTAATAAATGATTGTATTACCCATAAATGTATAAAAATAGAATTCAGGATAAAACGTTAAAAAAACTTACATACAGGTTGTAATCCGGTTTTCAAAGGTTTAGCATTAAGTGGAAATATCTACTAGAAAGAAAAGTTTCAAAGAAAGTTGAGCATAGTTCCAATCAGTTATAATATATATTATATACGAAAGTTTCTACGTACAAAATCCTTTTTTTTTCCTCTCAATGAAAAGTTTTTCTACTTTTACTAACTAGGAATAGCTTATCCACTATCTAGTTGGGTATTGGGGTGGAGGGAGGTGGGTCCAGGGTATAAATAGAGCCGTAGATAGAAGGGGGCAGCATTAGCAAGAGGAGTTCGAAGCTGATAACATGTCCCGTACTCTGTAGTTCAGCTTTGCGAATTGGTTGAACTTTAAAGTTGGCAAAAAGCTCTGATTAATGCAAGCTATGCGGATAAAGCGAAATTTATACGGGCAGAAAACTGTATAGCTTCTTGTGCAATTTGCAAACTGTCCCGTATAAAGCGAAAATTGTGTGGAATATATTGAATGGTCCGCGCGACGGCGACGTTTGGGTGACTTTGGGTGACAACTAATGTTTTTTTTTATATGAACTGGATCCGCCACGATGAGACTCTCTGGTAACTTCGTCCGAACGAGGATCGGAATATGGAAGGACGTACCTGAGCTAGACTCAACAAGGGCGGGAAATGAAGCTGAAGGACCACCAGGAAGGGCGAAGTATCCTGGAATACCCCGGAACACCACGTCGAACTGGCGCGGCGGGACACAAACGAGGGGCACAGCACACTTTTACTCACTTTTGGTCGAGGGGGTTTCGGGAGTTGGAATCTGGGAAGCTTGGAGATGGATGGCGAGTATCACGAGGGTATTTTGGTAGACAGAACGAAGGAAGATCAGGTCAGGACGGATGTTGCGAGGTCAGAGTAATGTTGCTGCGCTGAGCGGGTTTTCGAGACTGAATTTGAGTTGGAAAACAGGTGACAGAACGGAATGGAATGGGTGAAGGTAGGCAATACATTTTGGAAGGAATTCGAACTATACCTATACCAAAGAGTATCAATAATGGCCAAACCATGAACGTTTAAGTAGATATTGATATATTAAATGTAAAGCGTAAAAAACCAAATATTTACATTTTTAGCTATATGAACAATTTCCTGTGTGCAAACATATGATAATAATTTACGATCGCACATAAAAAATATACATATTTAGCGTATCTTTTTTTTAATTTTTTTATTTATTTGACAAGTATATAAAAAAATTAACTTAAAACTAGATCGTGCCAAACAAGTTTTCTCTCGTTTTTCGGCACACATATAAGTAAATAAATATATAAAAAATAGCTTTCTTCACTTTCTTCACACTCATTTTAAACCCCGAAACCCTGGCTCTCCAAGAGAAACTTCCTCAGCAACGCTTTCCTTTGCTCACCTCACAATTTTTTTTTATTGAATGAAGCTTTATCATGCCAGACTCGTAGTCATGCACAACTTTTTTCTAATGTTGTTCTTCGAATGTTAAAATTTTTGTCTAATTGTACCCAAAGGTATTTTCACCACGTCCAATTAAGACTTCTATGTTTCTCACATGTGCAAATCATTTGGTGTTCCCTCTGATTGTTATGTAGACATGTATACGTATGAGCTTTGATTTTTAATATTTTATCCTTGCATTGTGACATGAGGTTATGTATGACAGAACTGCTTACAGTTTTTCTGAACAAGAAACTGTGTACCAGTTTTCTGTCCCGTTTGTATAAAGTGCGCATAAGGCTTAATGCGGCGCTGTGTTATAATCCAAATTTAAACGGGAGTATGGTTCGAGAGTTACACCGATTGTTTAGAATAAGAAATGTGGTTTATTTATTCAACTGGTAATTTTATTTCTACTAATTAATATTTTTTATTTTATTTGATATCCGTGTTTATGTTCCTAAACTGCCCCTTTTTTTTTTTGTTTTAAATTTTCAAACAGTTCTCAAATACGCCAAGAGGCCCAATAACAGATAGGAACAACATCACAGATACCCAGATTTGAGAAAAATGACTTTTGATTTTGGTGGTCTTACTGGGAATCGAGCCCGGAACCTCCGTATCGATGAGTCCAGCGTCTCTAGTCAATACGCTACGTGGGTTCGCTTCTTATCAGAGACATAAAAAGTTTCTGAATACGAATTATGGATTTTACTCCAGGCGAACACAGGACTTTTGATCTGTCATCGGTAGAGGGATAAATCGCCACATTATTATTTATTTTATTTATTGAAATTATCTATATCTACAAACAAGTTGACATAATACAGGGTGTAACAAAACTCGATGTACAGCGGGGAAAACAGTGAATCTACATCTTATATCGAGTCAAAACAACTGTACATTGCAAAGTTTTATTTGCCCCATAGTATTTCGGAGAAAATTGAGTTTTAAAGTTGACTTATTTGCAAATAAACTTTTGCAATTTTTTATCACATATTATGTATTTACCTACTACTACTATCCCTTTTCCGCACCAAATGGTGCATAGGGCACTGCATCGAGTACAACCAAGTGCAGTGTATATTGATCATATTTTTATTTTCATATAGGTAAGGATGATTCAGTCATTACGCTTCATTACCAGTTCGTACAAGTAAATTAGTTAATATGAAACATCCACATGTAAATAAATTATTTCATGGTTGACCCCTACAGGAATCGAACCCGCGACCGTCATGCACGGTAAGCCGACATGCACCTACCTAGTATCCCCACTAGTATTTAGTATCCTAGTCAAAATATTACTACAACTACTTTCCCAGTATCCGCACCCCAATGGTGCATAGGGTCACTGCATCGGTACACCAAGTGCAGTGTATCTTCGATCATTTTATTACACGAAGGCAAGTATGATCAAGTCTTACGGCTTCTGTACCGTCCCAAGGTTATCACACATGAAATTATTAATATATGAAAATTAATTTTCATTTAAATAAATAATTTACATGTTGACCCCCTACGGATTCGACACCACGCGACCTCAGGAACGTTAAGCGAATGCAGCTACCTCAGTATTAACGTATTTCCCATAGTCAAATTAATACTTCCATAAATTAAAATAAAATGAAAAACATTATTTTAATAAGTATTTGTGCAATTTTACTAAATCTGCGGTACTAATGCCTTTATGATAAGAAAAGCTCAGTTTCAAAAGTCGCGTTGCACGATTCGACTTTCAAAATATGATGTAGATTCACAGTTTTCGAGTTGTACAGGTACGTGTTTTGTTACTCCCATGTATAATAATTTACAGTATTTGGATGTTATCATAACTAAAAAACATTACACAACTAGTGCGGATGTTAATCCACAAATGTGAGTGTTAATAAACTATAACAGTGTTACATATATTGCGATAAATTGAAACTAGAGTATAGATAGAATATTTTTGTACTTGGGTACTGAGTAATCTCATCAAGGAAGCTTTATCAGGATGCAGTATAACATGAAACGAGTCCTCTGCGAAATGTATAAATATATTACTCATAAGATCTGAACGCTTTCGCCATAGCAGAAGTTTTTTCTAAGTGATGACAGTAGGACTACGGGTCCGGGGCGTCCGTAGCTCGATCACAGATCACAGAGCGCGTAATAGAGCGACGTGATATACGATTTCTTTACCATGGATGTTTAAACGTTTTCGCGATCACTAATGGAACACGCGTTAAAAGTTATCGATCGGGATTATTAAACGAGCGCATAGAGTCGCAAGCCATTTCCGAGATATATCTTCTTCGCACATAATCTTTCTTTCAATCTTTCTCGAGTGCCGTTATTGCATTACGGCCCTAAGCCGTGCGTTCGGCAAGCACCAAATATTGAGAAAGCCAGTCGTACCATAATAAACAATCCGACACGCGCGCTGACGTTGTCTGTTCTGGATTTGACGTTTGACGTTTAGGCCGCAAACGTGCTTATAACGTGTACGGTTCATTGTGATCGGTCAAATGTTAGCGTTAGCACGTTGTTTAGCACGTTTTTAACTACGTCGATAGTTATCTGCGATTGAGCTCCAGGCGGGCGGTGCGGGCGGGGGGTAATTCAGTATGTGCACCTCATAAATAATTCATCTGTGACCCCAATATGGCGGACAAAGGGAATAGAGAATGTGGACGCAGAAACTACCAGCACTTGGAGGATCGGGTGCTTTAACTTGGAAAAAAGGACATTTATAAATGCTAATGGATTTTGTAATATTGAAACAAACAGTGAAAACGGAGAATCAAAGAAAAAAGCTCCGGTTTTTATCTACATAAAGCTTTTTGGAACTCTTTTCCATTACATACAGAATAAAAAATGTTAAGTGTGAAATGTGTCTGCTGTTTGAGTTGAATTTTTTAGGTTCGTTTAGTGTCTGTTTACATTATAATACCAATATTAAAATTCCTTTTACTTTTTCCCATATCCCAACGTAACGTGCCATACAGAGTTTTTCATCTCATCAGGAACCATATCCGAGCGTTTTTCCCAGGCTTATAGAGTCATGGGTCTAAATCCACAAACTGCCGCGATCGGCCGCCAGCTCCCGTGCATCCTCCCAAGTCAAGTCCACGTCCCAAGAAGCTCTGACGCAAACTGCCGACGATTCGTCAACAGTTGACGCCGAGAACCTGATGCCTTGTTAAAATAGGCAAGCATGGTTGAGCTCTCGGGAGGCATACGTTGTATATGGCCTAGCCAGACCCGAAACGCCTTCGCAGGTGACAGTAGATACCGAGGGTTGCTGTGTCCGTTTCTCACTCTGTGTTCCTTACAAAGTCAAACCACCGCCACACCTAAAATTATTCTAAGACACCTATTCTCAAATCTTCAGAATTCTGCTCCTATTGGAGCACGATTCGGGTTTGGCCAATCCACAACTGTGATGCGCTCCCGTGCAGCCTCCACAATTTTGAATAGACGTCCCGCAGTCTACTGCCAGGAGATTCGTCTACAGTTGAGCCGAGAATGACGGTTTTAACCGAGTTAACATCTCGGGTCTACAGTATACAGCTTTCATCCTGTTGAATCCGGCGCCCGCTACTACAAGCCGCACTCCCAGTTCTTTCTGAACTCTGCCGTTTTCTATCATGTACGCTCCCAGGTATTTGAAGCTCTCGACCCTTTCGATGACTTGTCCCGACAAAGCTGAATTTAAAAAATATGAGTAGTTATAATTCTTTATTTTAGTGCTTTCACACAAACATCATTGTATAGATTACGCAGAGAACGTCATAGTCTAAGCTTAAATCGAGAGGCGCACAGTTTACACCCGTTCTGTGCAAGCGGGTTTCCTGCAAGGCATGACCCTCCCTACCCCAAATGAGTAGGTAGGTAATGACAAAGTATCCAGTGGCTCCGATGCAGTGCCCTATGCACCATTGGGTGCGTATAAAGGAAAGTAGTAATAGTAGTATTCAGTGGCTCAAACAAGATTTTAAAAAAGAATGTAATAAATAGTGTTAATGTTTTAATTAAAAGAAAACGACTAAGGGAAATATGGACATAAAACAGATATAATGAACACATTAATAACCCCAACACCGACATTATTGTTAATGATGTCCAACCATTAATTTGTAAATAAACCCCAAAAGGTAGCAAGTATTTAAACATACGAAATAATAAAGCATTCGCGTGACAAAAAGCAGTGATGTTAATCAATTGAAAATAATTAAAATTGAACACAACGAAGAAATAGTTTAATTATATTTGATCACGAGCGAAATAACGAATTGATTCAAGGTTGTCGGCAAAGGACGCATAAAAACCCCACACCATTAAAACAGGCGGTTATTTTCTCACAATCAATCATAAACAAAAAACTATTTATGTATTCTGACACTTCGGTAACATTTCGAGATGAAATACACAAAAGTTGGACGAAATAGAAAAAATATTATAAGTATGTAATACATTACGGACGGTGTATCACAGGGGTCGGTTTTGGGTCCCACATTGATATAATAATGTCGTACTTTCTTCAAACACCATTCGTTATTCATAACCGTAAATAATGAACGAGGCTAGGCCCGAACACGCACGAAGCATTACATAGAATCCGTTTGAAGGGAAAACAGTGTAACTATTTTCACGATACTGGAAATGATTTGATCGAATCAGATGTTTGCAGACACAAAAATTAACTGATTAAATATTTCATTCAAATAACATTAGTTGATATTATTTGTAAGAAAACTTCATTCAAAAGGTAAAAACATAAAAAAATGAGGAATTAAACGCAAACAGCGTGAGAATATACATATTCTACTCATTTTACTATATTTTGAATAAATTTAGTTAGTGCGCAGTACAAATATTAATAAGAATAACCAGGACTGTTTTCTTTTCCATATAACATTTATTGATCAAAATACACAGCACTGATGTAAGTTCCTACTGCAGTACATATGCAGTATTAGGTGCGGAAAAAAATAAATAAAAAAGGATAAACAAAATACATTGATACACTTGTGTATCAATGTATTAATTTTTTTTTTTTTATTTTTTTATTTATTTTAAATTACGGAAAATCCATTTTAAATACATAGTGAAGCATAAAAGGGATAATAAGCAGTAAAAATAAGTGACAGAACATTAAATTGGTGAAGCTAAGACAGTTAGAATAAAATGTGGACACACTCAAGACAGGATCGGGTCTACTTCAGTGAATGTTAAAATTTTAATAGACTTACACTGAAGAAGTCCAGATCCCGTCTCGAGTTTACAATACGACACAATCGAGACAATGGGGCATGAAAACCATCAAGTTAGTTTTGTGGTGACTAAGGAACAGCACGTCATTATTTCTCAACCTTGTGTAGTTTAGGGCACTACATTTCGCAATGTAGTGCCCTTTGCACCATTGGGTGCGGATAAGGAAAAGTAGTAGTAATGAAAGTACATGAATATGTAATACTAACGTTTGTCTAGCTTTTAATTACAGAAGTAATCACATAAGTGTAGAAATATTAAAATAATATCAAAAGATAAGTAGTACAAAACCTGGGTAAATTAGGTATTCTAGAAAATTCTTAAGATTAGGTGACATGCATGATCTTAATCGATACTTTATTTTACTAAGACATTGAGAGCATAATATTACTACCACGTTTAACATAGTATAATAAAAAAACAAAGATAATAAATACTTATAAAACAAGTACTTCAGAAAATATTATTAATGGTTTTTTGGAACTTTGATGTTGTCATACATTAAAATAATTTTGCGTCGTTAGAATTAAAAAATGTCTAATTATTCAGGGCAGTGATATAAATTTTTCAAATGCAAATAACAACAAGGAAAAACTGTGCAACGTCAAAAAGTTAATAAATGAGTTTTCAGCGTAGAAAAATACTGTAATATCGATTTTAAATTAAAGTGAGCTGAAAGTGGTGGAAGAAATACATAACTTTAAAATTAAAGAATTTGTAACGGACGTTATAGGAAAACACGAATACAAATATACGAAAATTCAACACGAAATATTTAAGGAGGTTAAATAGAAACGGTAATAATTACTTATGCTATGCTATGAAAAATAACAAATTATGTTTGTGTTTTACAACGAAAACGATGTTATTTTAATCTAACTAACTAACTAACGTTAGAACGCCATACCACTCTGTCCTGACAGACTTCCTTTGCTTCCTCTACATTCGTACATCTTCTCATGCACATACGCCGATTATTCCGACTTTTCACATGTCCACTTTCTAGTACTTGACGTACTTGGTCATGCCATGTCTTTCTCGGCCTTCCGCGGCTTCTAAATCCAGGCGCAAATAAAATGGAAGGAAGGAAGGCGTTTTTTAGATATTATCCAATCATTGTTATTTTAAATAAAAATAAATTTAAATGTTGAAAAAATCTAAAAAAACAATATTGTTAAAAAAGATTATTTTAGCAAAGATATCAAAATTAATTTATCCATTAACCGATTTGCTCATAAAAATGATAAAAAAACAAGCGTTGTGATTTCTCAATCTATAAGTTATGAGGGCTGCATAGAAAACAAAGAAAAACACTCAAGCCAATATTAGCTTTGGGTAAAGTATCGCGGGGGCAAATAAATAAAGGCTCCGTAGAACACAACTCCGAACACAAAAAATATAATGCTTGGAATGTTATTTGAACAAAAAATAGAAGAAATAGAATTTGTGAATAAGAAAGAAGAACTAAGGAACAAATAGGCCATTAAAAGCGAGGGCAGCAAACTCCCACTTTAATATATCAGAGAAAACGATCAAAACTGAAATCACATATAAATTAAACCTGAAAATAAATTAAACGCGTTATGAATTCCTAGTAAATTTTGTAAAAATTTGTGTAGGTATTAATAAAAATAAAAAAATCCGTAATTTAAAGTGCAAAGTAACTCACGAATAAGATAAATCATGGAGAGTAGCTACATTTTCTGTCAATTTATGAAGGCCTTTGCTTCTTAAGTTCCATGGTAGAGGTACTAAATTTGCATTTCTGGCGTAACAAAAATTTGACATTTGTTTCAGGGTATTGAATTAATTTACACTTATATTTAAAAAAAACTTGCATAGTAATTCATTTTTACTGTTAGTATTTGATCAACGCAATTGTAATTGCAATTTTCCGTCTTCCACTTAACGATTGATTAATATAAAATCGAAAATATTAAAATCATGATTTTAAGCCACACAAATTCATGTACGCGCCTCAGTTCATAATTTGTATGATACTACGTCTACGAACTACAAAAAAAAAAATATTAAAAAAAAAATTAAAAAAAAGGTTTTGGAGATTGCTGCCTTAGCTTCCAATCTGTTCGATATATTGTTTGGTTTGTAAGTTCGCTGGACCGCGATGTTTATTCGATTATGCGATAATCCGAATAAAAGATCATATTTCATATCTAGGTAAAGGAAACAGCGATAGCCGTGATGTAATGCGAGGAAACATTTGTAATAATATCAGATTTCTGTGGAATTTTATGGTCCTTCGAGCCGGATATCGGAACGTAGAAATTACCTTGAAAATGTTGGAATTTTTACATCAGCAAGTTTCATCAGCCGATTTCCTAAAATTAAAGTTTATGCAAAAAGATTGACAAAACAGGTTTTGTTCAAATTACCTATGAATACTAAAATATTTTTTAAATTTGATTTATTTAATCACCTCAACAGGCCAGGAGGCCCAATTACAGAGGAGAACAACGTCACAACCACCCAGGCTTGAGAAAAAAACGATTTTTTATTTTTATGCTCTCGCCGAGAATTGAGCCCAGAACCTCCGTATCATGAGTCCAGCGTCTTAGCTATTACGCTGCGGAGGCCGCCAATTTTTTATTTGCTTATTTTTTACGTTAGTTAAAGAAAAAAAAACATTTGAACTTAATTTAAATCGGCTGTGGTCCCGTAAATAAGCTTCATAGGTTCGATTCATTCTTTACCTAATACAGAAGTTATTAAAATTCATCGAAGTAAATCCCTTTAATCTTAAACTATAACATTATCACGTTGACAAAACTGAATGGAAATGAAATATAACGAATACAAAATGCAGGCATCTAAATATGACGATTTTCCGGTATCATCGTGTATTTGATGACGTCACGCTTCGTATGATGTTTGGTAGTGGAGAGCGAATCAAAGGAAACATGTCGATGTTTAGAAAAAGGCGCCAAGGCTAACGAGGCGGACGTTTCCCGCCATAACTATTTTCAGGAGGCTGCAGCCTTCAGTGGGTAGGTACCCTGGGCAAGATCAAAGAAAAATACGGTGCATTTCATCGTAAAGATGCATTTCAATATTATTTAGAATGCTTGTTATGTAATTATTTTGGGGGATTAGAATCTCCACGTTTTCGTAAAAATGTTGTGGAGTTATTTTTTTTGCAAACATTTTTACAAATGCAAGAATTTGTATCTATAAATAATAACGTGTAGGCTGTAGGCATTTATTTACACTAAGTAAAATAGAATTCACAATTATTTAAAGTATTCAAAATATGGGTGACCCAGTAGTAGGCTGTTTCAATTTGTATTTATTATTTTGACAGTAAAACCAAAACAAATTGAAGTTTTATTTAATAATAAAAAATAAAAATACATAGTTCAAGAAGCTTAAGAACGTACCAAGAAAAGTCATTCTTATGTAAATACATGAGAAAGTACATACAAAAGTCACTCTTACGTAAATATATGAGAAAGAACATACAAAAGTCACTCTTACGTAAATACATGAGAAAGTACATACAAAAGTCATTCTTACGTAAATACATGAGAAAGTACATACAAAAGTCGTTCTTACGTAAATACATGATGACTGAACAATAACTAACTAAGTAAATAACCATTACGCCATTTCCCCGAAGGAGTAGGCAGAGAGGATAGACGCCACAAACACTCTGTCCTGGCACACTTCCCTTGCTTCCTCCACATTCATGCATCTTCTCATGCACGCACGTTGAAGTCCCGACTTTTCACATGACCACTTTTCTAGTAAGTATTTGTTGTACTTAATACTGCCATATTTTTCTCGACTTCTACATTACATTTTAGGCATAAGACCTACATGTTTTGATATGTTGATGATGAAAAAACTGAAGGATGATTCAGTTCATAAATTATCTTCTAAATTTAGCCTGGAGTAGTTCTATGAATCCGTAAAATTGGCTGCCAAAAGAAACCTTGATAAAGTCAAATAATAAGAATTCAGTTGGATAATTGACTAATCTCGGCCATTCCGATTGGCTGGAGAGGAAAATCGGGTTTGAAAATAGAACAAGCGAAAGGGTTGTGATTGGTCGAGGGGATGAAATTACGGATAACTCGAGTGATCGACTAACTACATACTTCAACAATCATTGCTGGCTTCAGTAACTAGTCTTGGCAATTCAAGGCAATTGTTAGGCAATACGAGTATAATAGATGTCCGCCTCGTAGAATAATGGTAGCGTGTTTGGATACTGTTCATAAGGTCGCGAGTTCGAGTCCCGTAGGGGGTCAACGTGAAATATTTATTGACATGCGATTTTCATATCAATATATTGTAATTGTAATACCTTGGGTTGGAACTTGACTGATCATCCTACCTTCATATAATAAAATGGTCAAGAAATCACACTTGGTGTACCGATGCAGTGCCTTATGCACCACTGGGCGCGGATAAGGGAAAGTAGTAGTACGAGTAGATTACTTAAATAGCTACATTATTTATTTGATAAAATAAATATTGAGACAGTGTTTAAAAAATACATGAGCGGTGTTTTTCCCAAGTTGGGCTACATTATAATAGTCTAAAGGCTGGCTTCACCAATAAGACTTGTCAGGTTCGTATCCCAATCCACTAAAAATTGATTCCTACTTTTGGCACAGTTATTTCCAAATATTAAAAAGTAACAGCAAAAATTTAAATAAATAATAAATATCATAAGAACGTAAATACTTTCAAAAAAAGAAAAAATACAATATTTACCTTTAGTTCACGGTAGTTCGTAGTAAAAGTCTTGCAAATTAATCTGAAAAAAAAGAAAACCATGATATTTTGGGTGATATTTCACTAGGGTATTAAAAAAACTCTTTATTCGGCCAATTTTAAAGGCTGTTACTTATAATAAAGGAAAGTAAGGGTTGGTACTTAAGTAGCCCTGAGGGCAATAAATTCCACAAAACAGCAATAAAATGGCTTTTCGTGAATAATTTTGAATTGCTTAATTGGCGGGATTAATTAATTTACATAGCCGAATTAAGAAACAAATTTAAGTGACGTTATTTACGGTCGTTTTTGTTCCGTATTTGCTGCGTGAAGCATATGGATTACACCTACAGACTGTAGACTGCCTCTAAACGAAGCGATCTATAATCAGCATCCATATTTTCATACTTGTAACATGACACTTAAATATTTTATTTTATTTTATTTATTTACAACATTTCACATTTTATATAATCACAATAATGGGATGGCGACTCAATCAGTAGAAACCCATGCCAATGATCTGGCCCCGACTCACTAGATAGTTCGTGTCGAGTCAGGGCATTGTGGTATTATACATTATACATAACATATTGTAGTACTAAACATTATTGAATATTTACATAAATAGTATAATAGAACCAAGTTTGGATTTCACAAATTTAGAATTTACAGTACAATATTTTTGCATACCAAATTTTAATAATTACAAAGCTATATTTTTGCAGGCATTTTCAATAATAATAAACTTATCTAAAATTGCGTCACTTTTGTAAAGGGTGTTTTTCTATTGAAAATAATGTTTATCGAAGCTAAACTAAACTAAATTACCTGAAACTTAAGCTAACTAGATCATTAATGCACATATTCTAGGATTTAACAAATTTCATAGTAACTTTACTTAATTTTATTTCATTGAAATCTATCTCTCAAGAAACCAACACGCGTTGTTTCGAAACCGATTGAAAATCCATTATGTTTATTATATTATTTCATAACAGAGCCTTCATAATGGCTATAAATTCAGTCCGTTCACGTAGAAATATTATCTTAAGAATATTCTAATTAGTTAGAGTGCGAAGTAAGCTCTGCGCCTTGTAGTTAGCTGGCTTGCAATCGGCAGAACACCGCTGTTCGGGAGTTGCGGCTCGAAGGCGTGCTCTATCTCTGAGACTGTTCGGAGATCGCCGCTAACAAGGCTTGCTCACCGCCTATCTATATAACCATAAAAGCCTTATATAGAAGGGTGTTGAGAAGAGGTACAGGGTGAATGCATTTTTAAAATATATTATAAAATTACAGCAATTAAAAGACATGGCACAATCAAGTAAAACAAGTGCTTGAAAGTGGGCATGTAAGAAGTCGGAATAATCGACGTGCGTGCGTGAGAGAAGATGTATGAATGTGGAGGAAGCAAGAGAAATATGTCAAGACAGAGTGGTGTGGAACGCCACAGAAGGATAGAACGCTATCCTCTCTGCCTACCCCTTCGGGGAAATGGCGTGATGGTTAGTTAGTTAGTTAGTTACAATTTAATAATACAGCGACATTAAAATAATCACGACTTAAACATCCGATAACGTTGTATTTAGGATGATAAGTTACTCAGTAATTAAATCAGAGGTAGTGAAAAAGCTTCTAAATTTCTCTCTTCTAAACTGTATACGATTTGAAAAAATAAAAACACGCAAATATTCAAAATGTAAAGAAAACGTAACAAAACTTTTTAATATGTTTAAATGAATGTTCAAATATCCACGTAAATTTCACAATCGGAGTTTTTTCTACTGTTTCACTAAACACTTTTAGTGTCTAGACAATAGATTGGCAAACGAAAATTCTATGTTCGATTTCCTGTGATAAAAAAGTATGTACATCTATTATTTGGCCTTCTGGGCTGATATTCTTACGGTAAAAAAACGTGGCAGGTTTTGAAATGCGTAATTCATGGCATTCTGAAAATACAGATTATATTTTTCTGGGTTATAACTTAAAACCTTGAATCCTTTTTGCTAGAAATTCTTATTAATTGGGTAAGAACTGACATGTGTTTTTATTATATGTACAGTTTTTTTTCCTACTAGCAACCCTAATTTAAACCCTAATTAAAACTAAATTCAGATTGGTTTTGATTTTATTTATACGATTGCAACAATGGCCAAAATTCATCAAACAACGTTTTTAGTTTTGCAAGAAAGTCGCGTTAATTAAGGCATTATAAAATGTTATATCCTAAAGAAGAATAAATAACATCAAGAAAAGAAAATTATTTTAATTGAACCAACGAAAATACAGTCAGCATTTGAACACTTTTGCTGCGCTTAAATGAAACAACCCAATTTTATAGTAGAACCTTGAGGTTAGTAAGGGTAACTATACATCATCTCTAGAACGTCGCACTCCTTTCATGTTCCTGAAAGAAACTTGTCCCCTGAAAGCCTCCCATCTCGAGAGCGATCTTTGATTCCGGCTGAAAAGGCTTCAGTGCAAGGTAAACTGGCATGAAACGAATTTCAGGCCCTCAATAACAGGAAATACTAACGGATTTACAGGAAACCTCTTATGGATTTTTGATCAATTGGACGGAAGTAAATTTATTGACACGTTTTGAAGATTTCACAAATAAAGAGAGAGAAATTTGATGTATGTCACATTTTGAATTAACAATATCATGATATTAATGATATAGATTATATTATGATAAAGATATTTTTATCAATATTTTAAATTGATGCAATAAATTGGCTAAGGAAAGTTTTTGAAGTGGTTTCATTCAAAGCCTAACATTACCTATGTATTAAATTAATTATACCTACATTAAATTTAAATAATTTTCTACATAATATACAGTTGGATAGACGCTGTTTCATGTACTTACCGAACAAAGCCAACTAAAATGTACATAGTTACAAATAATCAGATTTGTATTTATTTATAAAAGGTTATCCTTATCCTCAATAGTATTATAACTAACAAAATCCAAAATAGAAAAGGGGGTTATTTTTTAAAACTCAATAATCAATATCAATATTATGTTATTATGTTACAATTTGACGTGTTATGCCATTTTGTTGTGTCCCCATTCCAAATAAAGCCTAACTTCGCCCCAAAGCCTCACCTAATTCAGGTCACACATGACCCAAATAGCTAATAAAATTACCGGAACGGCCCTTTTAAAAGGGTCTCACACAATTGCTTAAAAATAAACGAAATAATCAATTATAATACAGGAGAATAATTATTATCAAACGGACGGAGGCTTCGCGGGAACATACAGCCAGCCCAAATTAGGGGCGAGAATATCGTCCTTGGTGATATTAGGGGATGGTTTTAATTAATGCAAATTGGACAGACGTGATTTTTCCCCGAAAACTGGGACAATTAAGATAAGGATACTTTTTCACTGAGGTCCTTTATTCCCCACGTCTTTTTATTTATGCTTTTAGAGGTTTTGTAAATCGTTCGAGTAATGTATTCTGTTGCTAAGCCACAGAGTAACATCGCGATAAAACATATAAATTATAATGATTCATCATATGGGTAATCCTAAAGTTAAATAAAAGGTTTTAAACGTAATGGTTTTGAATGTTATTTAATTTAGAGGTGGATTTTAAGCGCTTTATCAATTTTTTTGTGCTGCAGAAGAGAGCTGTTCGAGCGATCTACAATATGGGCCCCGGAGAATCTCAATATATTTATGAAAATTTAATTTATGTAAAAATATACATAATTTTAGGAGAAATAGAGATTTCCATGGGTTCGATACTCGTAATAAAGACAAACTAACTTTGCCCACTACTAGATTGCAAAAGATTAGTAATTCGTTTGCCTCAAACTCCGTGCGATTCTATAATAAACTACCTCTGGATGTTCAGGCCTTGTCAATCAAGGCATTTAAGAATGCTGTGAAGCACAGGCTGTTCAGACAGGGTTATTATGGAGTCGTGGAATATTTGCAGGACAATACGGCTTGGCAGTAGATTCGTAATTTATTGTTATACTATTAGTTTTGATGAATTGATTTTTTATTTTATTTTATTTACTGACGTTTACAAGAGATTTTAAAATCCTACGTAAAAATTAAAACAATATACAATATTCACAAAGTAACGAGGTTTTAAAACACCACGATTATGGTTTAATGTCCGAGGACAAGTATTGCTTAAAGTATGGAAATTCCAATAATCTGATTGACCGTTGCAGACTATAGTCCAATACCTACTTGTTTTAATAAATTATGTGTACCTTATAATAATAAGATGATGAAGGTTAATCCACTGATAACCATAATGGTAAGTGGAATCTTTTTGTTGTTTTGTATCTTAAAAATGTATGTAAAAATAAACGCCATTTTGTAGCATCGAACTTGAACTGACAAATACTATGATACAAATACGTGATACATAAATACTTCTATTACTACTACTACTTTCCCATATCCACCACCCAAATGGTGCATAGGGCACTGCATCGGTATACCAAGAGCAGTGTACCTTGATCAGTTTTAATTCATGAAGGTAAGCTGATCAGATATATAAATAATTGTGATCAAGAATTCAAATTAATGTGTGTTAAAAAAATTCAAACTCTTTTATATATTTATTGATAAAAGATATATACTAAAAATGATCATAAAGAAATATGAAATAAAATAAAAATCGTCAGCATTTTTTCTGATCTGAAAACATGAAAAGGAGAGTCAAAATGAAATATTTATTTATAAAAGTTTTAATATTTATATTTCATGTGTGATACCTTGGACTGGCGCTGAAGCGTTAGACTGACCATCTTGCCTTCATGAAACAAATGAGCAAGATTTACTACACTTTGGTTTACCAATGCATTGCCCCATGCACCATTAAAAAAATGAAAATAGTATATGCAATAAAGCTGGTAATGACACTGTCGTAAATTTAATTAACTAAGGCCTAACTCAATTTATAAAACATGATAACTCATTTCGTGTACGGTTCCGCCATTTTGCGATAATCATCTTTAGGGAAGTTAGAATTTTACAAAAGGCCCGTTGATTGACAGGTAAATTATCTATATTCGTATCCCTACCCCCCGCCCCTCGTCAGCCTTTCAACCCCTAAAAAGATGAATCGTTTAATGACGACTTCATTCAATTTAATTTTGAACTTGTGAAATAAATTACGACACCGAAGAATTTCAGGTTATTTATGAAAAAATGATTACATCAGAAATCAAACCGAGGGTTAATGTGAAATATTTATTTAAATGTGATTTTTAATAAGAAATATTGAATATAAGAATCTTTGGCTTGGCGTTGAGACGTAACACTGGTCATCTTGCCATCTTGTATAAAAAATTGGTGTACCAATGCAATGCCCTGTGTACGATTAGGTGCGGATATGGGAAATCAGCAGAATTAGAAATTTAATTCATAATTAACTCACATAAATAGAGAAAAAGTACCGAATAAATACTTTTTAAAATGAATATTTAAAAAATGAGAATTTTTTTTTTTTGAGTAGAACACCTATTCTTTGTAGAAGACTGGCTTTTATTCGTTAGTTAGAAAAGTGATATCCATGATTTGTTTTTTATTAAATATTTTTTTACATATTATTTTATTTAAGTTTTTTTTCCTTTTTTGTTTTCTTTAAACGTGATTAACTTACTATGTTATCTTGTACTTTTTAAGATTGTATTTTTTTTGTATATGAACCTTAGAGGGACCACCTCAAGATTTGGAACAAAATTTAAGGGAAAAGGGAAGTTTATAAGGTTCATTGCTTATCAGCTTATTGCTCCTAAAAGTGTTCGCTAAGTCCCCAGAAATATCTTCATAACTTTTACTTATCTTCATAACTTTTACTAATAAATTGTTACCCCCTTCCTCATTTTTTTTAAAATTTTTATAATGAACCCTAAGTTTTAGTTTTATATAAATTTTCTCTGTATTAATAACAAACAAACACCCCTTATTATAATTATAAATATGGAAACTTAACTGGTCCACTATAATATGTTTATTATAATTACGTTTACATTGATTGTAAGTACTGTTTGTTTCCGAAATAAATGAAAAAATAAAAATAAAAAATAAAAAATCAGTCCGGAGCCAATTAACCCCAAATACGGATATTCGTAGTAAAAAATAGCAATAATACGAACTAAAAAATAGTACAACGTTAATAATAAATAAACAATGGAATAATGAAATAAATAGAGGAATAAATATATTTGTAGGTGCGCAACAACCCTTAACTGGCTTTATCAACCACGTATCATCTTAACAAGACAACACACCCAAAGCAATTATCACTCCATGAGGAATGATTTAAATATATTAACGCCACCCTCGCAGCCTCAACAGGCTCTAAACTAACACAACCTGCACTTAGGGTTGATGGATAACAAACAAACTATCTTACACTATGTATGTTGTTTGATTCAATATTTAATTACGTTTGAAGCTAGTTCACTCCGAGTCAAATTATCAAACCAGAAATGTAATAAATTTTTTTAATTAATTATTTTATTACATATGTATTAAATCGCATATTGTCCGCCTCGTAACACCGTGGCAGCGCATTTGACTACCGTGCATGAGGTCGCGGGTTCAATTCCCGTAGGTCAACAGAAAATATTGATTTACAAGTGATTTCGATATTAATATTTCATGTGTGATACCTTGGACTGGTACTGAAGCGTATGACTGATCACCTTACCTTCATGTAATAAAATTATCAAGATACACTGCACTTGGTGAACAGATGCAGTGCCCTATGCACCATTGGGTGCGAATAAGGGGAAGTAGTAGTAGCAGTAGTATTATATAATATTTTTACAGTTTAGAACGATTATATTTCAGTTCTTTAGGTATAACCCCGTGTCGAACTGAAATATTTAGAAAAAAGTACAATGGGTATGATTGTACGATTGGTATATGTATTGATATAATATATGGCAAGGGAGGTTGCAATCATGATTGCTTACCTCTGCCCTCATTTATATCTAATTAGTATACCTACCTCATTTGTATACAACAAGCTCATTTGTAAAGCCTCTTACCAGTCTGACGATGCCAGCGATAGCGAATCCAGGTTACTAGAATAAACAATATAAGTGGTCTAACTCAAAAAAGTATTTTATTGACAACATTTTGAATGTATACAAATACTTGTAGACAAATTACTGGATTATACCCATGCTGGGCTGATATCAGATATTATTGATATCCAAACCAATTGTTAACCCAGCCAATGACAGGTCATAAGCCCTGTAAACGCCTGAATAACCCACATTGGCTTCCAGAGTTTCTCTTTCTCTGTTGGGATATCAAGTATTTTATTGATTAAAATGCGATTCTACCAAGAAATGTCAGTAGATAATCTCAAATAAAATCTGAAAAAAAGCCTTTTTTTACTATCAAACTAAATAATAAAAAAACAGATTTTGTATTAATATTTTGTTTCATGGAAAAAAACAGTTATTGGTATTGGAATGATGGATAAATTTATTCTATGTAGCATATTGAATTAAGACATGTTCATTAAGCAATGCTCGAAAAATATTTTTGAGTTTTCAAGTACGACAAACCCCTCGATGATCAATCCCGCTGTACGTCTGTGGAATTGGAAATCTAACCTAATTGTTATTGACACCCCATTTAATAACAAAACAGGGAAAACCTTTCATGGGGTAGATTCGAAATCAATAGTATCACGTTTGGGTGAGGTTTTAGGGGTAAGTCAATCAATTGCACGCATTATTCTCGTTTCAAATTTGGCGGAAGGGATGAATAACTAACCAATTAGTGACATTACTAATTCGGCTAATTGGGACTTTAAATCCGAGCTCTGGTGCCGATATTCGGAGGGAAAAAAGCTGAGGTTAAATTTGTAAAAAAAAACACAAATAAAAATAATTGAAAACGGGTCGCTTGAAATATTCCGTTGGTCAATTAAAAGGCTTTATATTAGAGTGGGAGATAATATTTTTTATTAACGTATAATTCGTGCGGCACATAAATTATATTTTTGGGATATTAAGCCTTTTCGTTGCCGACGTTTCAAAGCAGCGTCCATCATAACGTTGCCAGTAAAAAGCCTGTGTACGCGGCATTATAACTCAAAAAAATGTATCCTGTCATGAAAAGTTGAAATTATAAAGCTCATTTTATACAAAAAAAACGGAAAATTACTTTATATACAAGTTTTAATTTGATGGCTGTTATTATACTAATCAAAGTATAATTTATCAAATTAAATGAAGTGATCCTGATAAAAGTACAAGAAGAAATGCGTTGGCGATCTTTTTCTACAATCGGCTTCTAAAAATTTTTTTTTTTTTAAACTCAATATGCACGATTTTTTCACGATTGATAATTATTTAATTTGGATTTTGCATCCACGAAAATACAAATATATTATATTACCGCCCTCTAATACTTATAAACACAATCCCATAAATGGATAATGTTACTGAAGTCTTCCTGTTAAGGCCGTAATAATGAATCCCCTCTAAATCAGTATTATCATCTTAACTATTCATGTTAATAGATGCCTTAGGGGTGGTAATTTAAAGCACTAATTAACATTAATGGAAATTTTCCCCGTAAATTGATACGCGACATACGAGGTATCATATAAAGGGAAGGGATCTAGTATAAAGAAAACGGCTTTAATAAAATATCAAAACAAATTTATACAATATTCTGTATATTTTTGCCCGTCAGCGCCCCTTGGTATAAGGAATAGAGCGTCGGGGTGCCATGAACAAGGTCTCGTGTTTGAAGCTTCTCGTGGAAAGCAGATATGGTCTGAAAGATTATAAGTTATTGATATTGTATATCTAAAGCTACAGGCAGGGTTTTAGTACCGACCCGCAATCAGCGCACAAAATTTGGGGAGCGCGCTTTTGCGGTTGCGGGCCCTGTGGCTTGGAATGCTCTTCCGCCAGAAGTGCGCAACTGTGAGAGTTAAGTGATGTTTCGAAAGAAACTTAAGACCCATTTGTTCTCTAAATCTTATGATTAATTTTGATAATTGTATTTTCTGCTCAGAAATTGAGTTTTCATTCACTTTAAATTTCCTATTTAATTCAATATTTGAAGCGCCTTTGAGGTATATTTATACGAAAACGGCGCTATATTTAAATTATCCATAGTAATAATAATAATAAAGTGTCGCCTGCCTTCAAACTCCGCCAGATCCCATATAGGTCGATTTTACAAAAAATGCAAAATTCTCTTGGTAACATTTATTTTCAAAATATTTGTCTATCTTAAAATATAATATAATAAAATTAAGAATATTGCGTTTTTTATTAAAAATTCTTCTGTGTTAAATAAGAAAGGATGTTTAAATGAAAAAAAATATGGATGTAGCGGATTTTGATATTCACTTTTGGATCTGGCGGATTTTGTTAATCACGTCAATCAGTCAAGGATGTGGCGGATTTTGCAAGTAACTTAAAATTTGGCCATCATTGTCTTTTCAGCTGTACAGCTGCAGAACTTGGAGCACATTTTTTGTCAAATCAGACATTATTTTTACTAAAAATCCACAAAAAGCTAGAGCATAAAATACTAACACGAGACACAAATTGACAATAACGACATCTCAATTTTTTACCACGTGATCATCTGTACCCGCTCTCCAATTGGTCGAATTGGGCCTGCCAACAAGTTCCATGGATCTAGCGGAGTTTGAAATACAACGCAGTTTTTTAGTCTTTTTTACGTGAAATCTAGTATCAAATAGTGTAGTCTAGTATCAAAATGCAGTAAATTTCGAAAAGTGCAGTTACGTTTCGTCAAGTGCAGTGCAGATTACGTCAGAGCTACGAGACGGGGACCTGATTTAGAAAGACGCACAGGGACTGGTGGCCGATAGCTTGACTTAGAGACAGTTTGTGAAATCCATATGTCAACTTCACAAAAGAAAATATGTATTATTTCGACCGTATATTTAAAGCACTGCACTTGGTATAGGACCGATGCAGTGCCTTATGCACCATTAGGTGCGGATAAAGGAAAGTACGATTATAACCATTTTTATAAAGAAAAATGTACCTATATCTAAAAGAAAAATTAAACATACATATTTTTTAAATAATTGTCTGCATCATCAAGCAATTTCCGCTTCGCTTGACTTATCCAGCGTATTATATGTATTCAACAACGTGCCTCCAAGCTAAGCAATTTATGTTTCCCCGTCAGGTCCACGAGCCGTAGCTCTAACCTAAACTTGATTGTCAGCAGAGGACGTTAACAGTCATATAAAATGATTAGGCACACTGTCCTGACCTCAAGTATGAGTCTCAAAGGAACATAATATTACTGTCGAGTTATTGAACCCTAGTGAGGTGTAAGTCAATATGTACAATGTAAACTGTACAGTGCTAGGTTGTATCAATACACGTGTCTGTAATTGATTTAGCAAACGTGCAAACATAATGTCTCAAGTATAGAGATATATGTATCTTGTATATGAGATTGTCATGAAATGCCGTCAAATATTAGAATTCAAATGATTGTCGGCAGAGGTTGAAAAAAAATAATTATACTCGAAACTGGTGTTTTGGATTAAACATAGAGTATACTAGTATTATTGCATTATTCAATTTGTAGATTTGCATAATTTATGAAATAAATCATTCTTAGTTTTTCATTTTATATCCCTACAGAGATGAGGTAGAATTTTTTCAAATTTAGGAATATGGATATTTGAGCGTTTACAGGGCATATGACCTCTCGTTGGCTGGGTTGAGAGGCCACTTTATTTTATTTATTTATTTTGTTTTTTTCGGGATACAAACAGATGTACAGGTAAAACATAATATAATTCAAACTAATAATTAACAATAACATGCCTGCCATCCAATTATATGTATCCGCAGGTAGCTTTAAACAGTTAAAGGAATCTACTTATAATGTAAATAAATATTTGTCATCTTAAGTCTGTAAGTTTTAAAGTTCCTTTATATATTTGTTATATGGGTATTAAACATATCTAAGCTATTAAATTTATCATCAAACGCCTTACAAATTCGAGGAATCGTAGAATTATTTCTGTGATTTGTTTTAACTTTAGGTATGTGAAAAAGTTTAGGCAGTCTAGTTGGTCTGGAAGGGACACGGAAAGAGAGTAGATTAATTAATTCTGGTGAGTCAAATTTGTTATTTACAATTTTATAAAGCAAACTCTGATCATTGATATTTCTTCTAAGTGCAAGGGATTCAAGGTTATAAAACTTTAATGAGTCTAAATAATTAGGGATACGCAAATGAAATTTATATTCAACTTGTTTAAAGAATTTTTGGTATTTAGGTATTTAGCCTTTATGCACTACAACATTCCCCTTTCCGCTTATTAGCGAATATCCACACGTAGGTATATAAAATGAAATATATACCTACTCCCGTCTTGGGATAAAATCCAGATTTGCGTACAAGTATTTGAACACGCCCAAAATGTTGTATACTTAGTTTTAACCAACTTTTAAACATTGCGTAACAAAACTCGATGTACAAGCGGGAAATCAGTGAGTCTACATACGTCATATTTGGAGTCGATTTTGTAGTTTTTTTTTCATTTGACCCAAAGTTTTCGAGAAAATTGATTAAGAAGTTGATTTTTTTGATACACTCTTACAAACATTCCAGGGAAAAAATCGAGGACTACGGTTGTGTATGGAGAAACAGCTGCAGTCACATAGCAGCGGTTCCTTTTTAAAAAATTGCCGCTTAGCTAACACATGGTGTAAGGTATAATTAAAATGTTTGAAACTACATTTTTACATGAATTGTTTTTTACGATTCCCAAATTTGTGAAAATATTGTTTTATAATTTAAAAACCATTGTGTCCGTTCGATAACGTAGGTATAAGGTGGAGTTTTACTGCACAATTCTTATTTGAACCGACTTCAACCTCTACCTTAAAGTTGTTCGTATTGCTTGGGATTTAGGGGGTGGAATATCTGCGATATAGGGTGTATTCCTTAAGCCTTTTCAAAGACTTTTAAACCAATCGCTTCTTTACAGAAACCGACATTCTTACGTAGTAGAATACTTTTTTTTATTTAATAAAAACAAACTTTAGAGTTTTTGTGATATACTCGAATATTTAAATTTTTGGGCTGCATTCAAATAGTTGGAAACAACTGTGCCAGAAAGCCGGAAAACAAGTGGTGCCGAAGTGGGATTCGAACCTAGAGATTCTAATCAAGAGTCCTCAAACTTGCCACTAGACCACAACCCGGTTACCTTTACTTTGTGCCCATTCCAAAGTGAATTAATTTTTCTTTTATTTTATTTTTTGCGAGCGATTTGAAAAAGCGCTATTTCAAACCGCGCTAGAAAATTCATATGACATCGTAAAAAATTTCAAAAAAATTTCCTTGATATATTGTAATTTTTCAATGAATTTTTTGAAGTAAAAAATAAAAAATCGGAAAGAACCCCATTGTAAAGCGCCCTCGGGGTGGTTTTCCACAAAAATGGAGCTATTTAAGTAAGCCGATTATTATTGTTGTTATAAGATTGTCATACACACATTAACCTCCAAACTACTCAAGGACCTGATACAAATTCCAGACCGAAAAAGGTGATAGAGATATTTAGTAATTCTACTCTTTTTTAGGTGGCTAGTTACAACTACCTACCACTGTTTTTGCTTTAAGACAGCAGTATATTATCTTAACAAGGTATTTAGCCTTTCCATCACAGCGTCTAAGCAAGCTTAGAAATTGATGTCTGATGCAGTTACAAGAAATACATTGCACAGCGCCATACTACGCCAGGCGGTTCGAGGTCCTAAAATGCATTGCCTTTACGATGTCGTTTGCCCTTAGTGTCATTCGCTCGTGTATAGGTGTAGTGTTGGTGTTTATAGAATAGTATGACACCTGGTGGTAAGAGTCGAATTAGGCACAAAAATATCATTTTACAATTAATAAATCCAATAAAATAAGAAGAAATTTATTTATGGAAACTTATATACTAGTGGTATCTACTGTCATCCGGCGAAGACGTTTCGGTTAGCTAGGCCAAACACTACGTATGCCTCCCAAGAGCCACAACCACGCTTGCCTATTTTTACAAGGCATCAGGTTCTCGGCGTCCTGGACGTCCACTAGTGACAATTCTATGGCAGTTTGCGTCAGAGCTGCGGGACGTGGACTTGACTTGGGAGGATGCACGGGAGCTGGCGGCCGATCGTTTGGCCTGGAGGCAGTTTGTGGATTCCATATGCTCCACATAGGGAGCGGATATGGTATGATGATGATATACACCGTGTCCCACGATGAGACCGCGAAACTCCAGAGGGTGATTATTCATGATATTCTGAGAAAAAAATCTTAAAGTTTTTCAAAAAACTCAATTCTAATTTCTTAAAAAAAATATTAAAATATGAATAAAAATTCACGCTTGTAATACCGTCAATTATTGAACTGGCTCACACCACGTGACCTGCACCAATAAGCGCGAAGAAATCACATATTTTTGAAACTTAAACTAAAGATTCGAATTTTGAATGTACAAGGCGTACCAGAGCGGACCCCCACTCCTCCCCGCCCACCGCCACCCCGCCACCGCTAGCATTTCAAACAGAAGCCAGTATTACATAGTCGCTTTTTATTAATACTTTTTTAAAATTAATTATTAAAAATGCCCGAATCAAAAAACTTTATAAGGATTTTTTTCTCAGAATACCATGAACAATCACCCTCCGGAGTTTCGCGGTCTCATCGTGGGACACGGTGTATACTAGTAGCTTTTGGATTAATTTAAAAACATAGACACATTAATTAAAATTTCAATTCGGGAACATGATTGCAATTAATAAAGTTCTACCGAAAAATGTTTTTTTTCATTGTAAATTTTTTTTTAGTATTTGATATTAAATAATTTATTAAATTCAACAACCCATAAAATTATCTTTTTATAAATATGTGTATGAAACATCCTTTGTTGGAAGCAACCAACCAAATAAATAAAAGTGCTGGTTTAAAATTCCACATAGCTAGCTAGCCTAGCATAGCGGAGAAGCTCCATTTGGTCCATATCAGATTAATCTGTCCGATCCTCACACTATGTAGAAGAACAAATTAGAAGCCATTTATTTATTATTGGATTACTTGTTAAGCGCCGTTTTTATGAAAAATCACCTCAAGGGCGCTGTACATTGTCATAACTTAATTAATTGCAGACCCAATACATAAATGCAGGAAAATTTATGTTACTTATGAGTAGATTAAGTGCTGAAATCCAATTTGTCTTGCAGCTACAAAGTGCATGGACAGCTGAAATTTCAGCTCTGCATATAATTAAAAATAATTTGTATGGTCGCGACATGATTTTAATGATAAGTTAATAGATACCGATAGGGGCTCAACTCCACATCATTTTGCAGCTACAAAGCGCATGAACGATTGGAGCTTTTGCTTACCACTGATATCATTCTCTAATAATTATTTTACGTATTAATTTATTGATTGGGGCTAGATTACAATATTAAACTCACTACTAGCCTAAGCCATGTGTAACCTTTTAAAGTAAATATAAGCCTTGTACAGAAAAATAATAATATGACGTATGAATCTGAGCTTGAAAAAAATGTTTTTCATAAGTTTTGCAGATAAAGTAAAATTCTTATTAAAATGCGGCTTTTTATTTTATTTTCTTAATGGAATGTATTAATTTCACTAAATAAATGATATTTGATATTCTTAGTACTTCGCACTAAATTTTCTCGAAAACTATGGGTCAAACAAAAAAAAAATTACTCTCGAAAATCGACTCCAAATATGATGTAGATTCACTAGTTTTCCGCTTGTACATCGAGTTTTGTTACACGGTGTATTATATAAAAAAGAATTTATGTGCTAAGATCACCTAATCAAAGAAAAAAAATGAGTAATGAGATTTTAAAATAATTTAATTGCTAAATCCCTGAATCCGGTGCTGTAGTGTACATAGTTTTATTGAGATTAGCTCCAGAACATGGCATCAACATGACGGATTTTTAGCTCGTTAAAGTTCATCTTTACTACTACGAAGTTACAACTAAGTGCTTTCAAGATACTTCTAGTTGATGTCGTTAGGACGACAGCGAAAAGATTGCCATTAAAAGTGGATGTGTTGCAAAATCATTGAGGTACTTGCACCCTTAACGTGGAAACTCCTGCAAAAAGGACAATATTGACAAAACAACAAAGTAAATTAATTAAAGTCGCAATTTGCTACTGTAATCTGGTCTCCCTTTTTAACAGGACGAAAATAAGCACGGATGATTGGTCTGGAGAGATATGACAACACTATTGAAGATAAGATCCGTTTAAATATTCAGATTTCCCAACACATACAACACACTCCACACACATACAACAACACACATGACATACACATAACATATGTCTTCAGAAATTTCAGAAATTTGCATTGTATATTGTGTTGTCCACGTAATTGGTGTAATGTTGTATTTGTTACCCTCAAATTGAAAATTCTTAGTTCATTGTACCAAACATAGCACTGTGTGTATAACATTAAAATATTAAATAAATAAATAAATATTTTAGGTCTCTCTAATTTACAAAAGCGTATAACTAATATGGACTCATTATTTATATTTAAGTTACTGAATGGCATCGACGCGACGCACCATCGCTGCTGACACAAGTAACCTTAAGTATTCCGGTCCGTAGGTTGAGGGATAATAACGTGCTGTTCCTTGATCAGCACAAAACCAAATGCGGCTTTCACGCTCCAATGTCTCGTTTATGACGCATTGTAAACTCAAGACAAGACTTTTTGGTATAAGTCTATCAAGGTTTAAACATTCACTGAATTAGACTAGATCTTGTCTTAATATTGTCCATATTTTTAATATTGCTTTACCCTTCCTGCTATTTTTTTTCATGGAAACATAATATAATAAGAGAGAAAATTGTGTTTAAATTGACTTCATATGCGTAAATAGATAAATGAATAATCGGCTTGCGCTATGATAAGATGTATGAATGAGCAGGAAGTGTGCCAGGACCGAGGGGTGTGGCGTTCTATCTGGGAAATGGCGTGATGGTTATTGACTTCATATGCCTAAAAAGATAAATGATATCGGCTTGCCTATGATAGTCCCAGTAATCTAAGTTGATTCTTCTGTATTTATTGATTTATTTGACTTTTTGTACTTAATGATGTGTACAATGGCGGGCTTATTGCCTAATTGCCTAATAACACTATCGTGTCTTCCTTGTGGTGCAGTGGGCTACGCGCGTTGGGCTACCATGCATGTGGTCGCGGATTGAATTCCCAACGGGGTCAATGTGAATTTTTTTTCAATTTGATTTTTTACATATTTTTTGTTAATATGTAACAAGATACATTGCACTTGGTGTACCAATACAGTGCCCTATGCAACATTTATTGGATGGAAATAATGGAAAGTAATTAGTGGTTTTCATCGTCCTGGACGTCCACTGTTAACAATCCGTCGGCAGTTTGCGTCAGGGCTGCGAGACGTGGACCTTACTTTGGAGGGTGCACTGGCGGCCAATCGCTTGGCTTGGAGGCAGTTTGTAAAATCCATATGCTCCACATAGGGAGCAGATATGGTGTGATGATGATGATGATGGATTAGAAGTAGTAGATTATTCAACACTCATATGTAGAAATAGTTTATGAATACAGATTGAATGAATAATTATACAATATTTTGTTCATTAACAAAAGCACGTTTAAGTTTATTTTGAAATTACACACAAAATTACCACTGAGAAACTTTGAAGGCGTTTATCATTAATAAATTGTCCAAGATATGTTCAGTGAAGGTAGTTATGATAATATTTATAAGGTGATAATTCATTTCCGGTAAGGACAGGAGAAAAGGAAATAGCATACCGGAAGTGCTTAACGAAGAAAAGTAATTCCCTCTAAGGGGAAGCGCGGGAAAGTTTGTCGGGGAGAAATACTGCAATATGCAAGACAATGGAACCACAGCAGGCTTTGTTAGAGTTTTCCCTAGATCCTTCAAGTATTTGATTACTTAACCGAAGGAAATTCGAGAACTAATGACGTCAGAGATACCGTAAATAACAATAAAGACAAATGACGCATCTGGTTTGCGAATTTGAAGGAACGAGGGAACAATAAGTGATTCTTAATGACGCTCCAGTACTCCGTATTAGGTACAAATAGGGTTGCCAAAACTTAATTTAGAGGCGTAGAGTCGGTGTGAAAAATATACGTTTCTTTCGACATTTAAAAAGAGTCAATTTTAAATCTTTAGGACTCGGAGTCAGGATGGTAGCAACTTTAAGGTTCTAGAAACAGATTTGAAGGCAAAATAAGCTACAAATTTATGAATGCATTTTCAGATGTAGCTTTGAGCTTCAAACGACCAAAAAGATGAGAAATATGAATATTTTGAAATAGTAATGAAGTTGTTAGTCAGGATATGATCAAGTGATCATTTGACCTGAAGTAGGAACGCAACACTGGGCTAGCTAAAAAAGAATAATTAAGTCAGTGTCAATAATTTGCCATTTTTTCAAATTAAGTATAAAACTTGCAAATCGGAGATTTTTAATTTTTGAAATTGAAAAAAAAAACAGACAATATTTAAAAAAATGAAAATGAAAATGAAAGGAAATGTTAGGGATAAACTAAGATTAGGTACAATTTTTTTTTTTTTTTAAAAACCTAAATTGAAATATTTGAAATGAAACATGCAGCCCTAATTTAAAGGGAAATATTAATGTTTCAGTTGATTCTGAGTCCTGGAAATGACGTGTTTTTTAGAATTTGAAAAATAAGTGACATTTGATAATGCCAAATCTCACTTTAATTTACTTTTTATATAAACCACTACAAAAAGATAATAGAAATATTTGTATGCCTGTATTAAATCAGCTTTAGGCTGTGATAACATTTCCAAGATATTTATTTAAGGATTTGGGTTTCGTATTCACAACTTCAGGAAAATGATTTTATCGTTTGATAAAGCTAAAAAAATTGTGAATGTTCACAATAATTTTTTATTCAAACAAGGATTTGAGTTAAAGAGTTAATAAATTTAGAATTTATTAAATATATATCTTAATGAACAAAGCACGCATAAATAGAATATAAACAATATAATAAAATTTAGAAATAAAATAAAAACCTATTTTGCTGCCAAAGTTTATGTGCGCCGTAATTTGGTCTCATTACATATGTATAAGGCAAAAAAAGATTTTTTCAAGCCTCGGTTTTCTTCTAAAGTGAAAATAAACTTTAACAACTACTACGCTCCCTTATCCGCACTCAATGCTGCATAGGGCACTGCATCAGTTCACCAAGTACAGTAGAAAAATCAATATATTTTAAAGATTTGGTAATGTATCCAAAATAAAACAAGTTTAACTAACTAACTAACTAACTAACCATCACGCCATTTCCCCGAAGGGGTAGACAGAGAGGATAGAACGCCACACCACTCTTTCCTGGCATACTTATCTTGCTTCTTCCACATTCATACATCTTCTCATGCACGCACGATTATTCCGACTTCTTACATGCCCACTTTCAAGCACTTGTTTTACTTGATCATGCCATGTCTTTCTCGGCCTTCCTCGACTTCTACATCCAGGCACAGTTGCATCATATATTTTTTTAGCCGTTCTTTCATCATCCATTCGCTTTATTGGATTACAATACTACTTTATTTTTTATATATACAAAGGGTATATTCTGACGCGTTTCGTCTTGTTAGGACATTTTCAAACAAACATGTTTTGTATGTGGAGTTTGTTTGAAAATGTCCTAACAAGACGAAACGCGTCACAATATACCCTTTGTATATATAAAAAATAAAGTAGAAATTATAATGCAATAAACTTGTTTTATTTTGGATACCATACCAAATTTAATATGGAATTCTACCAATTGTCTGCATACACAATAAATATATTTTTAAGAAATTAACCGTAAATAAGTTAACATAGTCATCATTATACCTAAAGAATAAATGAAAATTGCTTTTCTATGTAAACACAACATGTAGGTTTTTAATCGAAAAAAAGACTTATTTTGCTGTTAACCAAATGCTTTTATGATAATAACTCCCCCCGAAAGCTGAGTAAATTATGTAATTTACAAAAGGTACTTTACAGAAAAACAAGGTTTTTCCATTAAATTAAACACCTTAATTCAACAAAAGCGATGTAATGTTTATTATTTAAAGCAAAAAAATCACTTAAACTTTCGTATTTTAAATTTAGTGAAGGTAGTAGAAAATATTAAGTTTGTTATTAATATAATAATTAGGAATATTTTAACACATTTATGTACTTCTTATGTCATTTAATAATAATCTGTAAATTAAAAAACAATATTTTGCTTGTGTCCAAATACTTGTAGACAAAAACTGGATTTCACCCATTATGGGCTAATAATTACAATTTGACATCTCAACAGAGACGAGAAGTTTGGCACAATGACAGGTCGTAAGCCCTGTAAACGCCTAGATATCCATATTCACTTCCAAACTTCTCGTCTCTGTTGAGATGTCAAATTGTATTTCCATCTGTTTTCAAGATTTTTTTAGGTAATGTCTTTCGATTCTAAAAGTGCAATTAATCTATTTACGAAATTTATGTTAGAAGCACTCACTTTGTAGTTATTCATTATAAACTATTTGAATGAAAAAACTTTGTTTTTAACTACCGGTTTCGAGGCAACGCGTGTCTCTTTATCAAGGGTACAAGAATGAACATTTATATATCTATATATTATAGTTGAGTTGATGTCAGAGTTGGAGTCAGAGCTGGAGTCAGCATTGGAGTTGAGCTGATGTCACAGTTGGAGTCAAAATTAGGACCAGAAGAAATGAATTGATAATAATGATGTGGAACGATGACGTCATCGTGTAGTTTCCATGAGCACCTATTCCCATTATTATTATTATTATTATGGATAATTTTTATAGCACCGTTTTCGTATAAATATAATAATAGAAGAAAAAAAAAAACATATATAAGAAAAAGAAAAAAAAAACTTTAACAAAATTTATTTGTAGAAAAAACAGGTTTTTTTTAAAAAAAAAATATCACCGATCTTTTTCAGTGACAATTTAAAAGAAAGCGGAAGAAATAAACAACAGACTTTCCCAGAAAACAGTAAGATAATAACACTGTCGATGGAAAATCGATTGTCATTAGTAAAGTGGAGGTAACGACCCAGACAATCAAAAAACAATAATCACTGAACTGCTCTCAATTAACTTAAGGGTTTATATCACCACGTATCCTGCTTTTTTAGCCTGGGGTATAAATGTATAGTCAACAGATATTTGGGCTTTTTTGTTTTGGACGAAAAAAATTACGCCAAAAAATACTATGCAGGTATTTTATTTCTTAATATTTTGCTTAACTTAATATATTTCATAAATGTTGACTTTTATATAGCATATGTACTTTACCTACTCCTATTTTGACTCCAGATCCAAATTGCTAATGATGTTGTTCAATAAATAAATTTCTATCATAAACCATGGAAATAGGTGCTTATGGAAACTACACGATGACGTCATCGTTCCACATCATTATTATCAATTCATTTCTTCTGGTCCTAACTCTGACTCCAACTCTGACACTAACTCAACTCCAACTATGACTCCAACATTGATTCCAACACTGAATCTAACTCTGACTACTCTAATTCTTTGGCTACTTAAGTGTAATGGTTGCTTTTGAACCATAAACCCTGTAAACGCCTAGATATCCATATTCCCTTCCAAATTTCTCGTCTCTGTTGAGATGTCAAATTGAAACTTATATCGGTTTAAGGTTAAGGGTGAAATTTGTGTAAGAATGCGTTAAGCCGTAAGAAAAATAAGACCACGGGTATTTTATGAGAGAGGTTGTATTGTACGATTTAAGAAGGTTAAATACAATTCAAAGGAATGAAAGGAATGGGAGATTTATTATTTTAGAAAAAGGGATGGTTAATTAAGATTGGAAGGATATTAACTCGGCGACCTTCACGCTGTTTAAAACCAGCATGAAAAAACGTGATTAGTATTAGATTATAAAAACGAAACCATTCTATTTCAATTAACAACAAAGCTATGAAATTAGACCACTTTTGTTTAATTTCATAATTATGGAAAACTACAAAGTGAGTGCTACAAACATTGGTTTTGTTGATTGAAACCATTGATAAATTATTTTTTTCTCAGATCGGTTTCGAAACAATACTGGATAAATTAATTTATCAAATAAGTAAAAATTATATCGCATTTTCAGGGTTGAATGAATGGGTAATATACTGTGTTTTTGGTTATGGGTGTTATTTTTAATTACATCCATGTACAAATAATAAATTACAAGCGCTTTCAATCCAGATTGCATGCGTATTCCCAAGTCCAAAAACCTGTTTCTAATGTAAACTGCTAAAATATTATTTTGTGAATGTGAAGATATCCATAATCATTAACCATTTCATATATTTGTCTTTATAGGGATATCAACAACGATTTTCATATATGTTCAATTTTGTGATGCGGAACGGAAGGCATAGATTATTTTCATGTAGTAGTTTAGCGGAATGCTAGAGTATCAGCGAGGCTTGACCCAGACTCACTGGACCAAAATATTTATAATGAGGTCAACTGTTTAATCTTAACTCACCAACCGGAAGTTTATAAAAACGGATATTCTTGACGAGGTTAGCGAATACGAACGATTCCAGAAACAATTCCATTTATTTTTTTATTTGTTTACGGACAGCCAACAGATAAACACTTATTTTAAATATACACAGTATTCATTACTAACAATAAAAGTCCAATTATAGGCTATCAATTAACTGTCTAAAAATATTTTTTATTTTTTATTTATTTTCATTTATTTCGGAAACAAACAGTACTTACAATCAATGTGAACGTAATTATAATAAACACATATTATAGTGGACCAGTTAAGTTTCCATATTTATAATTATAATAAGGGGTTTTGTTTGTTATTAATACAGAGAAAATTTATATAAAACTAAACTTAGGGTTCATTATAAAAATTTAAAAAAAATGAGGAAGGGGGTAACAATTTATTAGTAAAAGTTATGCAGATAAGTAAAAGTTATGAAGATATTTCTGGGGACTTAGCGAACACTTTTAGGAGTTCTTTTTTAAACATAGATAGGCTAGTATTATTTATGTCAATATGGTTAAAGAAACTATTGAAGTTTGAGCAAGAACGATGCAAGAATGAGTTCTGACCATAATTCGTACTGACAATTGGCAAACGAAAGGTTGGATGATTTCGTAAGGCACGTGCAGGACAGTTAAAATATATGTTTGTTAATAATTGCGGAGAATCAACTTGATTATTAATGATTTTAAACAAGAATGTCATATCTATTACTGTTCTCCTATTTTCAAGATTCATAAGATTGTGATGACGTGCAGATAAGTCGTAGTTTGGAAATGAAAGCGAACATCTAAAATTTAAATGCTTCAAGAACTTATTCTGAACCCTCTCCAGTCTGTCAATATAAGTAACATGTTAGTTCACTTTTGAAGGGTTTAGACACTCGAATAACAAATC
>JAGVSP010001808.1:0-90083 GCA_022494985.1 Micrasema minimum
CATGCAGTGAGGGGAATTAGTTCTAGCATCACATCAGCGGCGATTTGCATTGTTCTGGTGCAGAGTTTGTTGTTGTTTTGGTGCGCTGGAGTGCAGTATACAGAGTGCAGTGTGCAATGTGCAATGTGCAATACTGCATTATGCAATTCGAGGGCGGACCAGGCAGCCTGATGCTGGAGTGGACCTCCAATCGTGCATGGAAACACTTATCGTTTCTAAATTCACTGGAAATGTGTTTCAATGATTAAAACACTCCGTTTAATGTAATGGAAATGTTGTTTATGCGAGAAACATAATATATATTTATGTGTGACGTAGTAAAGAAAAGAAGTTTTATTTCACTTTTTGAAGTATCATAATTATATTATGCTTGCAATGTTCCATTGTCATCAAAGTAATTTGAAGTGAATTTGTATTATTTTTTGATACCTATTTTTCTATCTGCCACGGTAAGGAAAATTTCCGCACATACATAAAAAATACATTATTATTGACCACATTCATTTCGAAAGTAACGACTTAATCTTAATATTTAAGTTAGACTATTCGGTTTTTACAATAAGTGATTAAAAATTATTACAGTGTTATTCATCAAAATTTAGGCGCCCGCCAATAGGGTTGTTCCCGATAGCATGAATGTCCTTGAAAACGTTATAAATATTTTAAAGTATAATTTTTACAATTCCAACGATATAAAACACAATGATCAAAATGTTGTTTTCATTTATAAATTATATTTTTAAAAACACGAAAATTGCGAGTGACTTTTAACGTCCGTCATTGGCTAATGACGTCATACCCGTTCCATTATAAAAGGCGGGAAAATTATACGGAGTGAGCGCTCATATTGATTTGACGTCACACCGCATGCGCGCCAAATGGAGGATTTTGCGAGCGATTTGAAAAAGCGCTGTTTCAAACCGCGCTAGAAAATTCATATGACATCGTAATAATTAAAATAAAATTCTCTTGATATTGTTATTTTTCAATCAATTTTTTGAAATAAAAAATAGAAAATCGGAAAGAACCCAATTAAGGCGACTTTTGTCATCCTAGCAATTGGCGGGCACCGTATATAAAAAAAAAAAAACAGTTTTGTTATTCTTGTGTCTAGTATAAGAGTAGGTGTGAATCCTGGCACCTCACAGAAGCTCAGAATGCTCGCTTGCTGAGTTTTGAGAACAAGTGTCTGAGAAGGATACCAGGTGGTTTGACTTCATAACCAACGCTGAAGTTCGGGAACGGACGCAGCAACCTCCAATAACTGGAGTCGTGAAGATGCGGCGGTGGACTGGCTTGCGGGCATGTACTCCGGATGCCTCGGGGAGAACCTGAACCCGAGCTGCCTCTTCTTTCGCCTGTAGGATCCCGCCGCTGGCAGACCGTCGATGACCATACTACGGATGTTCTGGGATACTCGGCGGAGGCTGAGAGGATGCGGGCCTGACGTGTGAGGATCTAGCGAGTCCAGATGGTGGCTGGTGATACGCGGGAAAGAAGATCTAGTGATTCCACATACTTTTGTTTTAGTTAATAGGAGGAGCGAATAATATATGGTATAGGAGTTTTTTTTAAGAAGAAAAAAATAAAGGTGCAGGTGAGCAAAATATTTGTTTTTATTTAATCTAAGAAAAAATGTTTAGTTTAATACAGGTGTAACAAAACTCGATGTAACAAGCGCGGAACCATGAATCTACATTGCATTAGGAGTCGAATGTGTAATATGAACATTTAATCTGAGCTTAAATTTTTTTTTTATTTTCTTCTCACAATCATAAGTATGGCAGATTAAGTAAACTTGCTTAAATTCTTATTTAAAGCGCGTTTTTTTTAATTTTGTTTTCTTTATGGATGGCATTTATTTGAGTAAATACATGATATTAGATAACATTTTCCGGAACGGAAAGAAAATCAAAATCAAATAAAAATATTCCACAAAATCGACACCAAATATTATGTAGATTCACTGGTTTCTCGCTTGTACATCAAGTTTCGTTACACCCTGTAGAATAAATTTCCATACAAAATTTATCCACGAAACTCTTCTTATTGTCGTATTTCATATTATAACGGAATTAAGAACTCTACTGTACCTCGTAGTCCATATTATGATATTATACATATCTCTAGTTGAGATTATAGGAAGCTTGAGGATCAAGTGATCGCTTGCCTTTTCTCAGGATTCCCTTCCTCAAACTTTCTCCTCGCTCGAACTTTATAAGTAGGTAAATAATACAACCAACTTGTACCTGGATATCGGCTAGTGGATTTAAACTCCGTTTTCATACGAAATTATGTATTCTAGTGGAATAATCTTCGGATTTTACATTAAATTACTTTGAATTTAGGCTAACAGTTTATAATTATAATTTACTCAACAGTAAAATAATTTGTTTAATGTAATTTTTGCCTTATTAGAGCAACAATTATTTGGTTATTTTAAAAAACGTATATTTATTTCAATCGGTGTAGTTATACAAGAACACAAACATACGAACATCGGACAAACGTAACAGAAACGATATGATCAACAAATTTTGTAAAGGCTATTTACTTGACACATCTCTTTTCAATACAAGTCTAACTACCTAATTAACTAACCATCGCGTCATTTCCGATGAGGATAGAACGCCATACCACTCTGTCTTGACAGACTTCCTTTGCTTCCTCTACATTCATACATTTTCTCATACATAATCGCATATACGCCGATTATTCCGACTTTTTCACATGTCCACTTTCAAGTACTTGTCGGACTTGGTCATGCCATGTCTTTATTGGCCTTTCTTGGCTTCTACATCCAGGCACATTTTTTTTTAAACTTCTTTTAGCCGTTCTTTCATCACTCATTCGCTCCACATGACCAAACCATTGTAAAAGCCCTTTCTTAATTTTGTCGATAATGCGTATCTCAGCCTTGCACTCCGCTCTAATTAATTCGTAATTAGGATGATTTTGATTTAAATTTTATACATTTAGTAATAAACAAAAAACTTAATTGAACAAAGATGAATTTATAACTTATGATTAATTTTTCTTTTGATTTTTAGCATAGATTATTAAATCTCATTGCACTGTATCCTATGTCCAATCTTACCTTTCATCAAATGTCTCGGATCCATATCTAGTAAACAAGACTCTCAATACTCGAGTGGTTTCTATCCGCACTTCAGTTGAATTCTCAATCAATGGTGTGAAATTATTATTTGTACTTGGAATTATAGTTATAAATAGATGTTATGTTAACTAAATATTATGTTGTTTAGGATAGAACGCCAACTCACACTCTGTCCTGGCACACTTCTCTTGCTTCTCCACATTCATACATCTTCTCTGCACGCACGTGAAAGTTTCTTGTTGGTTGAATTTCTGGTTATACACGAGAAAATGTCTAACTTCATCTCTCAGTATATTTATTGACTGAAGATGTTCATTTCTAAAGCGCGTATAAATATAAAATAATTTGTATTAGACTTAACTGACTTGACTAAAATTCAGTTAAAACTTTGAAAAACACAAAACCGAACAGTTTTTTATGTTAGGTAGATTATATTTGCTTAAATAAACCGTTTTTTTTTCACTGGATAAAAAAAACATTTTCAGAGGGCGCGGGCGTCTCTAAATTTCATATTGTGAATTTTTATTTTTATTTTTATTTTTTTTTTTATTTAGTAAGTACATATAATTTTTACATTAGACTAATATTATTACATTAAGCTAACTATTCTTATCCTACCATTATACATTTTTCTATTTAGCCATAATATAATATCTACACTAATATTTCTCACACACACATATATTTTTTACACTTAAAATTTCATTCATTTTGTATTTCATCTGGCATCTCCTCATGCATTTAATGCCCTTATACATGAAACAATACTGTTAATATTTAAAAACTGAACATACATAATTAAACATAGTTATTTACTGCGGTTTTATTGTTAGAGTATTCTGTTGTAACATGTAATTTCTAATTACGAATGTGAATTATTAATAACATAATTCCACAATTAATGTTAATGCTCAGTTAACGAAGTTTGAAATTCGATAATCTCTATCTTAACCCTCTTAAGTATATTTGGAAATAGTAAACCAATAAGTTCTTACCTTATCCTCCGTGGTATCGGTATAACATGGGGGGTTCTAATTAACAATTATATTTGTAATTACTGAAACAGGGATTACGATCGATCAAATTAATATCAAGAGACATAATCTCCTTAGCGGTTTAAACGAACCAATTTTTGTGAACATGAGAAATAAAAGTCTTAGGTAAATACCAAAACACGTATTGTTTAAAGATTTTTTTGTAGACAGACCAGAGCCAAAATACCAAACCTGCTGTAACATCTTATAGCAGAACGATGATTTTATAAATGTAATTAAAACATTTAAAAGGGTAACAATATAAATAAGCATATTTTACATATAAGTATAAGTTAGTGGATTTGATGGTTAGGTTAGGTTCCAAAACAAGAAAAACAGTATGTTGGTTTTTTACTAAAGCGAATCTGTAACAACGTAGTCATATAGTATATGTGTTTCTAAACATTCTCCAAACTCTTCATTAAATTTGGCTACCAACTATTGCTGCTGCAACTGCTTACCTTCCATGACAGGTCCACGTCTTGTAGCTCAAAGGTAAGGAGCCATTAAGCTCAGAGTATCAATCGTCTAGGAATAGGGAATGTTCTGAAAAAGGAAAATTAGTGGCAAATATAATCACTTAGGCTAGAATGATATCACCGAGGAATCGATAGCCTTTTCAGCCAATGATATATTTCAAATGGTATCGTAAAATAATATAAAAATTATATGGACTCACAATACGGAGGTTCCGGGTTCGATTCCTGGTGAGAACACAAAAATCATAAGTGATTTTCCTCAAGCCTGGGTGTTTGTAACGTTTTTCCCCTCTGTAATTGGGCTTCCTGGCCTGTCGAGGTGGTTAAATAAATAAAATTAAAAAATTGAAAATTAAATATAAATAAATTAACAAAATAATAACATAAATAACTAGAAAACTATATTAATTAAATAAGCGAATACATTAAGCAAAAGGCTACCCACAAACACAAACCTAAAAACAACCACCAGATGTAACCACTTTAAAAGCGAACGTTAAGTTCAACTTACTATGTACGAGTAGAATTAAACTTGTGAATCTTGTAGCACGTTTAATTGATTTAAGTTCTGTTTAATTTCCACTAGCTGGAAAATAACACAAACGTGTTTATGCTTTAACAGAAAAATACATAGGTAACTCAAATAAACTAAAAAAAAACAATTTTATTGCTAACGTTTTTACCAGTTGTTATTTGTTTACTTTGTCATGATAAAACATAATTTGATAAAACACATTTTCTAAGTAAGATAACTTCAAAGTAGATTAAGATTTCATTTTTAGAAACATATCATTTCATATTATAAACACACCCGTAGGATGGTCATCGACGGTCTGCCAGGACGGCGGTATCCTCTTTCTCTTTACTTATCCTCTCCTGCGTTTAATTATTCAGATTTCCCAACACATACACCACACTCCACACACATTCAACAACACACATACACATGAGATAACTTTAACCACTTCACGTCTTTAGAAATTTGTCTTGTATATTATGTTGTCCACGTAATTGGTGTTATGTTCTATATGTTCCTTAATTTGAAAATTCTGTTAATTGTACTAAACATAGCACTGTGTGTACAACAATAAAATATTAAATAAATAAATAATCAAATACTAAAACAAAATGGAAAAGAAGAAATTCAAATAAAATTATTATCTTTCAGAAGTAGTTTTTTAGTAACAAGTAGAAAAACTTACAATAGTAGGTACCTACTAACACCATCTTTTGGTATTATTGTTACCCGGAATGATTTCTCTAAGGACTTCTAAAAAAAAAAAAAATACGCTTTAAGAAATTGTCTGCCGTTAAATTTACCTACTAACAGTGAAATTGCAATATTGCGGATAATAAATGAAAAAGAGACAATCATAAATTCATAAAATATTTTATTAATCCATAAATACACTTCAGAAAATGTAAATGTCTGCACCTGAGAAGCATAATACGAGTATAACATCATTTCCATTTTTACCCAAAATGACATTTCAATACAGAACTAACGTTATTTTTCCCCCTATCTAGGTATATGCTACACTACCTCTAATTCAAAAGAATAACGGAGATAAAAGTGTATAATACAAAATTTAATCCACAATCCTTTACTTAACCACATTGTTTTTCTGCTCCCCTATCAAAATGGACATGATGTTCTATGCTTCTCCTAGTCCTAAGTTCAATTTTATCTATGTTTTCAATTAAAAGACAATATTTAACACACTTGAAGTGGCGGTTTTTTTTTTCCATTAAAAATATATGTTGTTTAAAACTAACTAACCAACTAACTAACACGCCACTACCCCGAAGGGGTAGGCAGAGAGAATGGAACACCACACCACTTTGTCCTGGAAGACTTCTCTTGCTTCCTCCACATTCATATGCTTCACACGCTCTACATAGGGAGCGTATATGGCATGATGATAATGATGTAAATATTGTGGGTATATTCCTGTAAAAAATCTAGGTGATAAAAATTACTGAAATTTAATTAAGATTTAAAAAAAGTTTTACATTGTTGTAATTAATGAGAATTTATAAAATCCAAAAAAGGACCGAAAGATTCGTAAAAGGATAGGTCTATAGACGTCTATTTTTGCATGTTTTAACTTTTGACATTTCTTGTAAGACGCTATAAGTAATCAGTATTAAGTATAAATATACTTTGGTTAGTGAATACTCCCAAGTTGGGCGGTTTTCTCCCGCAAGAACTTTCATCGACCTATTTAATTCCAATATTCCGAGTATTAGTGGAAGTTTTTACCTCCGAGTTTCCCGTTCCGCTGACTCTACAATTCACTCGACGCCTAAAAAGAGCTTTGCTCTGTCGCCATACAATAATATGCAGAATTCTACGTGACAAAGTGTTAAAATAGAATATGTAGTTTTTGATGGTATTTTACTCCGAACAAGAATTCACTAGAAGGGGCTTTTCCATACAAATTATATAAAAATATTCGCTTCCTACGATTGATTTCATAACACCACTTATTATAAAAACTCCACCGTCTCAAGACTCCTGCACTTAGGCCAATACACGAAACGTGTGACGTAGATGTCTAGTGATGACGTAGATGCGTATTGATGACGTAGTGGGGACGTTGTGAGTAACTATATACCTCAGACACGTGGTATTTAGTAAGGAATGTCACTTCTTTGAAATTCTTCTTAGAAGGTATTTTATACCATTATTTTGTAAGGAATAATTTTTTTTTTAAAAAAGTACTGAGCCTCCCCACATTAATTTGTAATACATTTTACAAATTATTATTATACATACACAGATGAGAGAAAAAGATCCTTACGTTTTCACGGCTTTTGGTTTCCGATTAAGTTTTCTTGGATTTTTTCGGTGAAGTAAATATTTATATTTCTGGCACTTTGGAAGAAAGAACAAGATATATTGAAACGTCTACTACATGCTTGAGTAAAACCTGATCATTATTATCATCCCGGATGATAGACAAACGCGATGTCCTCTGAAAAGCCAAAAACACAATAAACATCACAAAAATAAAATACAAATATATGGCAGATGGGCTGCACTTTAAATCTGTTGCTTTTTCCATCTATACAACCCGTTGGTCTGGTAGTATTGTCCAGACTAGAGACCCTAAGTACCTCCCAACACGTCCCCAGGTAATAACGGTTTAAGGCTCCGTGCGATGGACCCAACGTTAAGGCTTTCATTCCTTCCTGAAAGGTTTTCACGAACCACCCTTTTCAGCTTTGTTCACTTTGTCGGCAAACGGAGACTCTTATTTAGGATCTTACATTATTCACACATCCTAGATTGGAATTGATAATTAACTTTGGGCGGTACAAACGTTTTAATAATTAATAATTACAGTTTTTTATTTGCTTAACGTTAAACGGTTCATCTTGCCTTTATGTATTTTTATTTATTTATTTTCTGTACATATATATAGAACATTCACAGGTGTGAATGTTCCAGTTACATATATACCGGTGAAAATGATATTTATTACAAAAATTATTAAATATTTACAATAAAAAATAGGCTCTATAATTATGCATATAAAAAACTAAGAAGAAACAATTATAAAAAATAAAATATATACATACGTACATAACATATAATACATATAAACAATAATCAATATCTTTATATAAGAAATATTTTTACTATATTATTATGTATCTACTAATAATAATTCTTGACATGTAGTTCTAAAATAGGTTGGATTATTTACAAAAATATCAATTTTATTACATTCAATTTTATTATACAACCCTACACATGCGCAATAAAGGGTTAAAATATGCCATATTATTCTTAGTAATTTCAACAAAAATGTTCTATGGCGTCTTAATCGCGCATTTGGTACAATAATTTGTAATGAATCCATGCATTTTACAGTATCTAGATCACCATTAACAATTTTATAGAGGCATATTAGATCAGACAAACATCTCCTCGTTTTCACAGGTAAAATATTAAAGTACTCAAGTTGACTCTCATAAGAACGGAGATGGCCACGCAATCCACACTTAAATGATAACAACTTGAGCATTTTAATAAACAAGATGCATTGTATTTGATGTACCAATGCAATGTACCTTTAGATGCGGATAAGGTAAAGTAGTAATGGTAAGGAGACTGTCGATACATTATGTTAACATTATTTTATCCCCCTACATTTGTTAATATAAATGGCCTAACTTAGAGAAGTATCTAATTATTGAACTTACACTATGTATCAAAAGACTTATCTCTTTCCTTGGTCTTTTAGATTACTCGTAATTCTCCACAGACAATTAAAAAAAAAAATAATGATGAAAAATTAATTAAACAAAACCTAATGAACTTTGTAAAATTAATGTAATAATTTCAACTTTTAATTCTGCTTCAAACTTGTAACTATCACCTTTGTCCTATACCTTTGTAATATTACCTATATAATTTACTAGTTTCAATATTAATCTATGTAAATTAATTAACTTCAAAATATTTTATTTTACTATGTAAGTCTGTAACTGTAGGAGACTAGAATAGAACCCCAACCGTTCATGCGCTTGGTAGCTGCAAAACGTGGTGTGGTCTAGCCTCTTTATTGTACAGCGCTCTTGAGGCAATTTCTCGCGACAATAGCGCTTTATAAATCATCCATAAATAAATAAATAAATAAATAAATAAGTTCTAAGTAGAGGGATGAATTCCACAGACGAGTCATGACTAGAGTCAGGAATGATCACCATCCTGAGAGATATTTGAGATATTTGGGATGGACTCAAGAGAGAGAGAGTGTTAAAAGGATTAGGCGTTTTAACGTAATTTAAAACACTATTCTTATGAATAATCTTATTTTATCACACTTATTAGAGTTTTAATTTGCACAATTATCACTCAATAACACAAATTTCATGAACTCCGAATTCTTCGAAAAGCTAATTATGGCAGAGATAAAATTCAAACAAATCATTGAATCCCATTTGAATCGAGATAAAACAAACATTTTGAAATCACAATACCAAAGCCGTGTTGGAACAAAAGGTAGCGGAAGGTGCCTTGAATTAGATTTAATTAACATTTTGGTTAGAGACACAGGCGGAATCAGCGATAGCGTCAAACATCTTGTGAATTAAGTGCGTATATATGTGACACTATTGTTTGTTTAGGGAACGCAACGTTAATTAGTACCCCGGTGGTGGCAGGAGAAAGCAGTGGAAGGGGGGGGGGGGGAGGTAAACATCGCACCAAAACGACGTTAATTAACATTGTAAATGTAATTGTAGGTATCTATATACATATACATATTATTCCATTTATTGTAATACCTTTAGTGTATTTTTAAATAATTGAATCAGATCACGAGCTTATGAGGTTTCGTTTGGTCACATACGTGTAATTAATTTAAATTCTGTTGACTTGGGTCTCTTTACTGTCAAGTTATTTTTTTACCATAAAGTACCATACCGTATTCTTTTGGAATTCAATTTATACTTATTGGACGAGACTCTTGATAGGAACTTGATAATTTTTTTCATTAGTAAATCCATGATATTTTTGTTAAAAAAAAATTGATAGTAACAAAAACATCAATTTCTTCACATTCACAAATTTTTGATAAGTATAAGTTGATATAACATGCCGATGGATTTTCTCTATTGCTAAAATCACAAAGCAAAATTATTGAAGTCTAACTTTTCAAACAGCGTTAAAACGGTGTCTAGACAGCTTTTTTTAGATTGATTTGTATTTTTGACTCCATGAAAATCAGTTCACCGTATAATTTACTTTAGAAAAATTGTTTCGCTTACTAATCAAAATACAATACATTTAGGGACTTAGTGCAACAACTGTTAAAAAACTTTCCCAAAACTTTATTACATTTACATTAAATTTAGAAAGATATTTCGAATATCACTATCCAAACCACATACTCGTACACACAAACTACAGGGTGGCCCAGAAAGACCGAAGTGGTGTGAATTCCTTATAACTTTTTTTTTTTTTTTTTTTTTTTCTTTTCTTTTCAGTATTTTGTAAAGAAGACTTGGACAATTGTGGCGCTTGCACACTGCGAGGGCCACAATGGCTCTTTTACGTGACATCTTTGGTGAAAGAATAATTTTGCGTAGAAGCAATTTTATTTGGCCTCCGCGTTCACCGAATTTAACCGCTCCAGACTGTTTCCTTTGGGGTTATTTAAAAGGGAAAGTTTATGTTAATAAGCCTAGGACCATTGAAAAATTAAAAATCAATATTCGAGACGAAATTAACAACATAACACCGGAAGTTTTGCGAAAGGTCATGGAAAATGTGTTGGAAAAAGCACATTTGTGCGAAGCAGAAAATGGCCACCACTTGCGGGATATCATTTTTCATAACTAATCTAAAAATATTCCCTATAAATTTACTGTATTTAAAAAACAAAAAAATAAAAAATAATATGTCTTAAATAAAAAGGTCTTGTCTTTCTGGGCCACTTCGGTCTTGTCTTTCTGAGCCACCCTGTATAAAAAGCAGTTTTCAAGTAAAAATCAAGAATTTATTTGAAAATGTTTTTTGTGGTACTTTTAAATACCTAATCAGAAGTAGAAAACGGGAATCGCATTAACTTAGGGTATATTTAGGATAATTATTGATTACCCATAATACATAGGTAAGTTCTCACCACGCACGGGACAATATTAAAGCTACCTATTGTGTGTAGGTATCATATGTATCATATTATATCATAAAAACGTATTTTTTTAGTATGAACCTATTTGCATATAACTCCAAAAACTCAAGGTAACCGCATAACTCTCAAAAATGTGCCGAAAGTAATATTATCTTATATCCGACACATTTTCAGAAACACTCAGGGTCTGCGAAAACTGGTGATCACGATCAGTGTTGATGGAAAGCGAGCGGGAGGACGGTATCCTGCAAGGTGGATAGATCAAATTAAGGAACTAACGGGGTCCTCTTTTGATACTTCAATCAATATGGCCTAGGGCCGAGAGGAATGAAGGCGATTGGTGCATTCTTTTCCTAGTGGACCTCAACGCTTAGAATAAAGCAGCACTACGAAGAAGAAGAAGTAAGCAAAGCATGAACCACCAAAATTACCTACGGTCCATAAATATTTTATATCATTTACTAAATTTACAATAGTTCAAAGGTTAAGGTAAGAAAAATGACTAAGGATCAGAGCCAGAAACCAAAATCCTACCACATGAATAGTCTCATCTCATCTCTAGAATTATTGTATGTAGTTACTTTCTACTTACTGTGATGTGCGTCTGGAAGGATTGAGCAGAAACGGTAACATAACATGAGGAGGACTGATGCATAAATTAAAGAAGTTAAAAAATTTCGCATCTAAAATGTTTTAAGTCCGAAAAGCGTTTCCAGGCAAATGCTAAATCTGGCATCCTATAGTCAGGTACGTATCCTGTAATTCAGGAGTATCTAATCATAGGAGATTGGATGTAATCCAGAGGTAATCGATTAAAACATTGTGCCTAAAAACATTTGAAATGACTGTACAATTTAGAAAATGTAAGTGTATGAGTAAATTTTTTTTATAACATCTATTTTAAAAAAAACCGTTTTTGATTAATTTTATTAAAAACCATGAGATGCTTCACCGATGAAATGGGTGGACGACATCAGGAAGTCTGCTGGAAGACAGTGGATGGGGGCGGCGCAGGATCGGAAGGAGTGGAGACGGTAGGGAGAGGCCTATGTTCAGCAGTGGACGTCAACGGGCTAAAGTGATGATGTGGTGATTAAAAAAACTTTTGGTTGTCTGTAAAGTCGGTTTACGGACGATAATTTTACGTGATAACGTCATAAGAAAACATTGATGAAAAATAGCTTACTTTTATGAATTGAATTGAATTATCATTACTGAACTATCATTATTTTGTATAATACAAAGCAGGAGTTAATTGAAACAATTTTTTCCATAAATTAACATTTTTTTGCACTCGTTAATTTCACTTTCACTTTGTGGCTTGTGTGCTGCTGCTGTCTCCCTTCTACTCGGACGCATCGGCCGATGGAGTGGAAGAGAGATATATATGCGTCACAGACCGAACGCTTAGGCCGATCGTGCCTCTCTATCACTTGTTCCGCGCTCTCGCTTGCACACTCGGCTCAGGCGGAACGTGACAATGAGTCATGCTTTTTCGTGTGTGCAGCCGGCGTTCATCGATTTATTAGACGTTATCACGTCAAAAATTTAGTTTGTTTGCAAAATTCGAGTCTTTAGGATAGTAAACTGGGTTTATTTAGTTTAAAAATTTGACGGCTACCTGAGGTAAAAGCTTAAACTAAAATATTATGTCTAGTGAGATTTTTGAAGAAAAAATGTTTTGATTTATATATTTTTTAATGAAAATTTTGTTAAACGTCCAGTCCCATGGCTATGATTCCATGTTTGGGTTAGATCCCACTAAGCATACTTCCTCTTTTGTGACAGCTATCTGCGGTCCGCGGTCCGCGGGCGTGGGCGTGGAATGGCCCACCTGGGCAAGCAGGGGTGCGTTCCTCCCCGGGTACAGCGACACCGCTACAGAGCAAACAATGGGCTACTCCACAACCAGCCGACAGAGCACAGCGCCGAACTTTCAAGTGTTTAGTTTCAATGTTTACTTCCTGGGGACTAACTTAACTGTCTGTTACAATGCAGAGTAATATAATAAGTGAATGTAAGTAGCGAACTGGTATTATTTTATGATCCGTGACTGAAGCGTAAGACTGATCATCCAACCTTCATGTTATAAAATGATCAAGATACACTGCCTTTGGTGTACCTTCATGTAATAAAATGATCAAGATTGGGCTTCATTTTGAGGATAACTAAAAATTTCAAATCTATAAAATCTATTAAAGTTCTGTATTGCTCCCTTGTTAGAAGCCAAATGGAATTCAATTCTCCAATATGGTCTCCTCGCATTATATACATTCATATATACAACTTGAAAAAGTACAAAATAAATTCCTACGTTTCATTAAATTTTAAATTAAACATACCTGTGCAAAATGCAAATTATGATTTGTTACTATCACTTTTAAAATTAACCTCACTTTCCGAAAGGAGAACTGTAAATGATTTAGTAGTTTTATATAAAATAATAAACTCTTACTATGATGTCCCTAGTATAATAGAATTTATTAATTTTAGAGTGCCTTCAGTAAATACCAGGTGTAAGTTCTTGTTCCATTGTCCCGGATCAACATTTAGCCAACACAGTGGCTCGACTATACCACGACTGCATTCATTGGGCAATAAATATGAAGAGACTGCGGACATATTGTTCAACACTCTGCAAAGCTATAGCATGCAATATTATCCCAATTTATGACAGATCGTTTAAATAGTATCCAATTGTGATTTCCTTTTTTGTTAAATAATAAAGTAAAATTATAAGTAGGTACCAAAAATTTATTTTTAACTTGGCTTGCATTTTTTATATACATATGTTTTGTAACTTTTTCAACTTGTTTTTAAAGATTTAATTGATTTTAACATGCTTGATATTTTTTTTTTTTCTCACATACATGTAACTTAAAAAAATGTACTTTTCTCGTTTTAATGTAATGTAAAATGCCCCATCGGGCGTATATGTACAAATAAATAAATTTTAAAAAAAAAAGATACTATGCACCATTGGGTGCGAATAAGGGTAAGTAATAGTAGTAGTAACTAATTTATCAGTCTAAATTAGACATGACGAAATGATTACTTTTTTAGCACACACAAAAAGGTTCACAAAAACGTATAAAATTATCTCTAATTTGTTCATAATTAAATCTTGTTTGACGAACAAATTGCTCTCTCCTTAATATTTATAAATCAAAACCAGAAATAATAAACCTCGCTTTCTCTGACATAAATATACATAATCTGCTGGAATTATTTTCGTTGTGAGGACACATTTCGGTGAATTTAGTAAAGCGAAGATTTTATTCTGAATACGTTTGAGAATGTTTTTACAGGGGAAAGTGTATAACACGTGTATTTTGAAAGAACACTTAACCATTCGCGTATTTAAGGCAAGAGTCTCTTCAGTATAGAGAATGCAAATATAATCCGAAAATTTTACCCTGCGTGGGATCTTAACCCACTCTTCTCAGAATATATTGTAGAACAATGAGAGAGGTAGGAAAATTATGTTATTTGCTTATTAATTTGTTTGAAATTCTCTTTTTTTACATACAAATATACCTTGCACTGGTACTGAAGCGTGAGACTGATAATGCTAACTTCATGTAATAAAAGGATCAAGATACACTGCACTTGATAAACCGATGCAGTGCCCTATGCACCATTGGGTACAAATAAGGGAAAGTAGTTGTAGTAGTATTTTAAAAATTATCCGTAACCATTAAAACATTTTGTTGTTCTACTCTTGATGGTATGTTTTGTTTTTAAAATTGAATATTCATTGCATTTTACAAAGATCCTAAGATTTCTGAATGAAAAAAACTCAGGCGTTTTTCATCATTTCATAGCAAAGTAATTTATATCTTCACAAAACAAAATCTCTTCTTATTAACATCGGATAGATTTTCTTATCGATAATCAGCAGCTGTAAGACTGTTAAATACACAAGGCACCAGCTTCGATGAATTGACACCTCTGCGCTCGGGGGGAAAAGGGTTAAACAAAACGGCGCCAGGCGTCAGGCTAAATCATCCTCATCCAACCTGCGGCCCGCGATAATAGTATTGTACGAGTATCGACCTATATATTATTCACCTAAGGGCGTTTGTCCCTCTTCCTCTCGCACTTTTCCCCGTATGAGAGGGAGAGAGTCCGAAGTTTGACAGGTGACATACTAGCCTCCGGCAGTGAAAATTTTCCGAAAATCATTGATTTCTCTTCGATTACCACGTGTGCAATATTGACACGCGTGCTAATAGCTCGGAAGACCATTACCTTCGACCGGAAGAAAATTCGGCTTCATTAGAAGCGTTTTTATGCGTTTTTTCCGTAAATGGCCATTCTTCATACAAACGATTTTTGCTTTTTTTTTCAAAAAGCGCGACTCGATTCCGACTTTTCTCGCGATGGGTTTTTGCAGCCGCTTTGTACCGTTCTTTCGAGCACAATTTCATCAGCCGAAATGCTTTTTTTTAACGGACATATTGGCGTTTGTATTTTCGGGCATTTTTTCTCCATAGTAGGTCTCCCGATTCGACACGAGAGTCGTCCCGGTCGAAAATACCACTACAGAGTCGTATTTTAAGCTAAAAATCGAGATAAGACTATATTTGTAGTTCAAGGGTTACCGTAAAAATAGCTCTAGCTGGAAATTTTCAAAGTTATTAAGTTTTTGTTTTGCGATTTTATTCGTATAGGATTTTCCATAGTAACTTTTTTTTCTCTCTCCTGACCTTAAAAATGCCTCAAAGTTACATGTTGTTCAATTTCTACGTACAACTCATAAATATATTATAGATTCGCGTATTTTTTTAATATATAAAAGCCTTTTCGATTAGATATCAGCTAAAATACATTCCCCATAGTAAACTGTATGGGATTTTCATTTCAAAACGCTGGACGTATTTTTCATTACGAAAACCTTAATTTTAGGTCTAATCGCTAAAGGGTGCAGAAATCTAACCGTCTCTGTAAAAAAAATTGACCCCGATGTAAATTTTTCATACAAATTATCAATTAATAAATGAATTTCCCAAAGCGGATGTGTGAGTGAGAGGCACCTTTTTTTGGTTTTTCCAATTGGTAAAAGCGAGACGAAAGACGTACGTCAAAATATGATGTGTTACCATTGCATAGAAAATAACACTAATGCCTGCCTAGAATAAAAGTACCTACTTTATTTACATACAATTTTGTCTGTCTGTTAATAATATTTTTAGTGTGCCTTTTGGCCGCTAGATGGGTGACATAAAGAAAATAAAGCTTTTTATTACAAATATACGTAGATAATTACACTCTTATTCATATATAATGACATTTTATTCTATTTCGTTTTAGCACTACAACGTTAGAAGCAATTGAGTTCTAACATAAATTAATTAATGAAAACACTTCCTATGATCTTTTAATCAAACGCAAATACGTGTATCCTAGACACGATGCGTACAAAAAAAAATCAATAAAAGATAAAGACAAAAATAAAACAGGAAATTTGTATAAAAAATTTTAATGATATAATATATTTTATGTGACAAGAAATGAAACAACGGAGAATTCTTTAATATTATCAGACGCCCTCAGGGTTCAACATTGCTTTGAGTCCACAAAATGCATTCTGCAATCAGCAAACGCGACGTATTATGTCGAATGCATAATTTGATCAACAGGAATATTTATGCTCTGAAAATAAACGGCCGGTTTCATAACAAAATCATTCGGTATTTTATTACTCACAAACAATACGAAAACATGTTTCAAATAAATACTTTTTTGGTATAGAAGGGTCTCCAATGTGTAGATAATAAGTAATAACATTTAGTTAGTAATGAAATTACAGAATATATTGCAGAAAACAGAAAAATATCTGGCATTTGACAGTTCAATTCAAAGATATGTCCAAACCATAGAATACACTAATTAAAGAACGCAAGCTGCCATACAAACAAGTTGTTTAAAATTTGAACCACATTTAATAAAATTTCCGAGCGCCATCTCTTGTGTGAGAATTTTACTATAGCGAAAAATTGACGGCGGGAATTTCAAATATATATATTTTCGATATTCCATATTTTTCTCATGTAAAATATTTCATAAAATGGTCGTAAAATAAGATACAAGTTGTATCTTATCTTTCAACCACTGTATGAAACATTTAACATGAGAGAAAGGATTAAGGCAAATTTATTGATTGTATTGATATTATCGTTTTTCAAATGATTTTTTTTTAATTGAAAATCTTTTATGTTGCTTTTGAAAAAGACAGTCACGGATTAAATCGTCGACATTGGACCAAAAATGTTTTTTTATTGATAAAAAGTTCCTACCTTCATTTGTATGGAATAAAATTTTATAAAGTTGATAATGCACGGTTATTAATATATTTTTTGAAGCGTTCCGTAGGCGTTTTTTTTTTCATTCTTTGAGTATTAAAGAACATTTTTTTAAATTTGGAGCATATGGACTCTGCATAATTCCTGAAAAAGCTATTTTTTATTTAAGAATACTTAATAACTTCTCATTTCAAAAATGTATAATCATCAACACCATTTTATAAATTCTTCCCATGTAGAGCATATGGATTTTTTTAAATATGAGATTGATAGCTTATTTAACTTTATAACTTTTTTTAATAAAATTAAAATGCGTTATGGTGGGTCCTAATTTCAAATAATGCATTTGCTTTAATTCCAAGATGGCGGACGCAACTTTTTTGATAATATGAACAGGGTATCATTTCCAAGGTTATTGGGGGTTCTGGTTTTGGATTTTTTGTATATTTTTAAATCCAAGATGGCCGATGCATTAAAAAAATATGAACATGGGTATCATTAGGGGGCCATGATTTCGAATTTTATTTTGATATCCAACATAAAACCAGTAGGTATAAGAGGGAGAAGGTCTCCTGACAAGCTAGCCTCCGGCAGGAAAACTCCCCTATAATGTCGATTTCTCATCGGTCTGTGGCTCTGTGGGTCTCTGGAGCGTGCCCGTATCATTTTCAAGGTTATTGGGGGTTTCTGGTTTTGGATTTTTTGTTTATTTTAAACCCAAGATGGCCGATGTATTAAAAAAAAATATGAACATGAGTATCATTAGGGGCCCTGATTTCCAATTTTGTTTTGATATCCAACATAAAACCAGTAAGTATAAGAGGGAGAAGGTCTCCTGACAAGCTAGCCTCCGGCAGGAAAAAACTCCCCTATAATGACGATTTCTCATCGGTCTGTGGCTCTGTGGGTCTCTGGAGCGTGCCCGTATCATTTTCAAGGTTATTGAGGTTCAGGGGGTTTCGGATTTTTTGTTTATTTTTAAAATCAAGATGGCCGATGCACTTTTTTTAAAAACATGGGGGTATCATTTTCGGAATTATTAGGGGTCCTGATTTCGAACACAGCATTTATTTTAAAGTCCAACATGGCTGACGCAACATTTTTTTTGCGCATGTGACCATTTTTTTTATCAAATTAATTACGTTCTATAACCAAGTGCCACCGTAACAAGACAAGAGACTCATGTTTATAAATAAATTAATAACGTCACGAATTGTTTTAAACTTGAAATAAGAGTAAATCGCTCCTAAATGTCTTAAGTCTAAACTTAATTCTACATGTCCAGATATTATGTCAAATATTTATCTTTTCTGCTAAGGATTTTCATAATTTTTAAAAACACGGCGCGCTATTCAAATCCATTGACTACAAAAACTAAAAACGCGATTCACCAAAAACTAACTTTTTGATGCTACAACGTTTAGTTATTAGATGCCGAAATCATTTTTTTTTTAAATGTTTTTAGTTATTTCCCTACGAGGGCCACCAAAAACTTCTATTAAATAAATAAATTTCTAGAAAATAATAATTATAAACTGTTGAATTATACTTAAATTTTATTTCTAAAAATTCAGCTCCCCACTCTTCAAGTCTACTTGAAGAGAGCCGTACGCTCGTTATACATTATACATATTGTATCGTTATTGAAAAAATAAGAAAATTATATTATATGATCTCCAGGAGATGTATGGCTTACACAGCTCTAAAATGGTATATTTATCATTATTATAAAATATTTTTTTTACACGTAAAGGAACTTTTTTTTTTTTTAAATCTATGAAATATCTCGCTGGGCAAGTCCCATGTTGAGGTTTTCATTTGAATAAAAAAAAATTGTTCGCCTAGCACCGCCGCTTTAAAAAACAATTGTTACAGTGTCCCGCGTAACACTGCAAATATCTGCATTTGGCCCACTGAAAAAAGGTTGAGTATGTCTGGGCTAAATACACTCTCAACAAGTGAACGCCTGCTCCCCTAAAATCACATCCAGTGAAAGTCGCTCTGCTTAGCATAATATTATTACTCCACTAGAAGGGAGGAGGTGGGTGAGAAATAAGGGTAGGAAGGGGGCAGGAGGAGAGGGGAAGGGGACACAAAAGGCTCTCAGCGACCAGCTGTCAGGAGATTTAAAATCTCCAGTGAAAAATTATTGTCACTGTTTCTTCTGTCTAGGTCCGGGAACAATAATTATGTTAAATTATACCGACCTTCTTGCATCCGCGAAAACATATTTTCTTGAACTTGAGAACCAAAATAAAGGAATTAAGTATTTCGCGGAAAGCACGGCGAGTTTTTTAATTAACTTTGTAACAAGAACAAGAAGAGGTAAAAAGAAATGCCTGAGACTATTTCTTCTGTGGTGAGAAATTGGGTTGCAAGACAGTGATGCGAATAATAAGACTATTGGAATAAATTATTTTTGAGAAAAAGGTTATCGACAATCAGGATTTTCAAAGTTTTATAATTATGGTAAAACTGCAAACTTTAAGTTAATAATATAAAACATTACTTAAAAAGATCCTCCGTTTTAAACAAGACCATTCTTAATTATTAATTATTAAATCTGCGTTCATATTATCACCATCATCATCATTCCATATTCACTCCCTATGTGGAGCATATGGATTCCACAAAAGCCAAGAATCGGCCGCCAGCCCCAGTGCATCCTCCCAAGTCAGGTCCTGACACCAACTGCCGACGGTTTGTCAACGGTGGACATTCGGAACGCCGAGAACCTGACGCCTTATAAAAAATAGCAAGCATGGTTAAAGGCCCTCGGGAGGCATACGTAGTATATGGCCCAACCAGCCGAAACGCCTTCGCCGGGTGACAGTTGATACCAAGGGTTGCAGCATCAGCCTCCATATTATAGTAGACTTTATAAATAATGTAGGTACATGTTTAATTATGAGAAATACCAAAAAGAAGATCTTTAAATCAATTATATTACTGCTCCGTAGAACGTATGGATTTTTTACTGCCTAGAAGCTGACGAGTCAAATATACGTCCCGTAGTTCTAACCGCCAAAAGATTGTCGAGTAAATACGGAAAGATTACAAAATGTAAATAATGTACAATATTTAGTGTTTCATTATTTTCAACGTCACTGAAAGATATTTCTGTTTTATTTACAATCTATCGGAATATTGTACGTAAATACACACAGGTTCGAGGTTTTACTGTTTTGCACGTTTTCCCGTATCACGCCCGAGAAAATATACTTACTCGGCATTATGAATACAACTTTATTGTTTTATATTTTGTTCCTGAGCTAGAAGAATAGGCGGATCACTCCAACACTAGGAAAGTCTTAAGGTCAAACCAAATACCATTTCTCAAGTCATTAGCTTCCCACCTTCTATATGGGTGGAGGTGGAGATGTATCGTGCATATTTTCCAGAAATACCCTCCATCGGTGAACTAGATTACGCCATATTTCAGGATATCGTGTACCTAAAAGAAAACGACATTGCGAAATGATATATTTTCAAGCGTATTAATAAAATACTCGTACCATATTCATGTCATGAAATATGTACGGTATATTAAGTCGAATTGCTGAGGAATATTAAAATTAGTTTCACACACCAATTAGTTTCAGACTTTTTTCTGGAGTTGCTGAAATCCTTAATCAATTTTTATTTCAAACATTCTTTATTCTAATGAAAAATTCTGAACATGAATTTTCTTTTATAAAAGGTACATTGCTTTTTTCATTGTAAATTTCTTAGATTTATATACCTACCTTTATCTTGAAAACTGTAACATGAATATTAAAAACTTGTTAATGGAAATGCATGTTATTAAATTATTTAAATAAATACTTGCTTCCTGCCATAAATATATTAACTTTATTTGTTTCCTGTCTATATTATGTCAGTTAGTTAAACATAACTTGATTACTTCAAGTATAAAAAGGTAGACGGGGTAAACGCGATTGAAATGATTAATTTGTTGTTATAAGGGAAATTTAAATCAATTGATAAATTTTCTTATTAAAAAAAAGGAATTCATATTTTTCATTCACATTGTACCATAGAATACGGAGAAAAACTAATTACGAAACTAAATATGGAAATTTTATACAAGAAATATAGTTTATTAAATTGCGGAAGAAATAAACGAGTTAATTTTCTCAGTAAAAATAAGAAGAAAACTGATTAACTCTCAGTAAAAACACCAGAGAAATAGTTGGGAACTTTCCTTCATACTTTCCAAGGCTTATAAGAGGTTTATTGTTTCGTTAACATTTGAGGAATCCAATATGTTCCTCGTCGACTTGTAGAGAAATATCGGGAAACAATTTCCTAAGCAGCAGGTAAGCCATATCTATAGGAGTTTAATAGGAAGCCTCTCATATGGGAAACTTGCCGCTAATTGTATCACCTAAGTGCCTAACTTCCTAAACTTCCCTGAACAGTTGACTCCTCCGAGGTAGAATATCGTCTCACAGGGACGAATTACTCCCTAATTTATTTGTGTGATAATTGTTTTAGTAGCTCCCTTCAGATAATCAGCATTATCAGCGAATATCATATCAACATGCAATCCCTTCATTACAATTTATTTACAAGCACTCGTTATAATAAACAAATTTTAGTAGGTATACCATTTTCATAAATTAATTCTAGGATTCCTAACACAAATGACGTAGGTTTTCCCTGCTTTATTTTTGGTACGTTAAAACTGTGTATTGCATAATCGGTTAAGTTCAGGTCTTTAAATTCCCCAAATAATATAAGGGTAGTGTGTATTTCATGTGTGATAACTTGGACTGGAACTGAAACGTAAGACTGATCATCTTACCTTCATATAATAAATTAATCAAGAATCAATGCACTTGGTGATAATGGAATTTAGTGTGATTGAAAAGGTTAACTGCATTGGTATGATATATTTAAAACATCATCTGTTTTAATTTAATAATTTTTAAATATGTTTTTTTTATTGAAATGAAATAACTTTAATTATCTATGTGAGAGAATTACAATATTAATTAAAGTTTTAATCTCAAAAGGTAAACATTTAGACTCAATATATATTTTAAAATATTTGGGTATTATGATATATTTTCATGATTTAGTAAAGAGTATTTTTTTATCACCAAGTGCGAACGTGCTTATGTATTGTATTCCAAAATAATCGGTGAAACAAGTCATTTCAGAAATGTTTTCAGATTTAATTTGAATAAACAGATACAGTCAAGAAAGTTCTGAAAATAAAATAGATATATCTACTAGTACATATTTGTATGTATAAAGTTCCTTTGTAAACGAGTACTGTGATCCACTGACCTCTTTTCTCTAACAAATCACGCTGTCAGCTTTTAAAGCTCGGTCGCTCGTGAATAATTATTATTTTAACAAAAACACAAATTAATTAGCAGTCACAGCCCGAATTCCGCCAACAAACAAATTATTCGTTATCTATACCGATGTAGACACATTTTAATACACGAGTCGGTCTCTTGTCATTTCCGTCCCTTGGTTTTATCGCGAAACCACAAGTTTACTTTTATCTGCAAAACTTTAGGAATTATGCATTCACCACCGTGACATGTACCTCACTTGTATTCATCACGTTTACAATTAAAACTTTCCCCTCTCTGAGGACAATACTGCTACTCAAATTGGTGAAATTTACTCACCAAACTTCACAAGAAGAACTCATGATGTAATGTATCACTATTACGATGCTTTTAAGGTAATGGGCCATAAGACTCCTAATTTCAAAGGAAGTCATGTTTTATGGCAAACTTACGTAAACGACTGGTTACTATAAATATTACTTAAATTGTGATAGATTTACTGAATTGACTAGTGCTGAATTAGAGTTAGCTACACGATCTTCCAATAAGAAGACGCTCACCATTGAATCAATATGTTAATGATATCTCAACAGAGACAGAGAAGCTCTGGAAACGAATGTGGGTTTATAGGGCTTATGACCTGTCATTGGCTGGGTTAAGTGGCCACTTGACGTAATTACAACATTCCCCATTCCGCCTGTCATCTGACAACCATGTATGACAAATTTTTTGAAACTTGTATATATCTAAGATGTACAGAACAATCTACTTGCGAGTTGTTTTTTCGACAGGTTTTGAATATTTTTAATATTCTTTCTCTATAGTGACATCTATTGAGAATATTGTTAAAGCATTTTTTTGGGCGATCTACTTTATTGGTGTAAGTAAGGTTCGAATCCGAACTTGATTACTTACTAGCAGACGTCTGAAGATGATAACCCACATTCGTTTCCAGAGCTTCTCTGTCTCTGTTGAGGGTATCATATAATATCTGATATCAGCCCAGCATGGGTATAATCCAGTAATTTGTCTACAAGTATTTGTATTCATTCAAATGTTGTTGTTCAATATGTTAATCACTGACCACAATGATTTTATATTTTACCCATCAATTTGTAACTTCGTTATCATTTTTTTACCGTAGGTAACACCCAAGAATTAATTTTAAAAAAACACAGTATAGTCCAGTAATGAACCAAACTAGAGCACAAAAATGTTAATTGCTGTTTAAAATTATCCATTTCAGTATTTTCATAGTTCTTCTTTGTTGTTATATACATATATCAATGCCAGTGATGGCGTATGTAATAATAAATAAATAGTTTGATATTCAGGTATGTTTTAACAAAGAACATTGTTCGAATTGAACAAACAAACATACAAGATAATGTATTTTGGAAATAAAATTTCCAATCTAAATAGCGCAATAGAAATGTTTGATACGTTTCTTCCGAGACTTTTCCGTAGAAGTTCAATTCACATCGCTAGACTTCTGAGACCGTTATACCAACAAGTAGGAAAATACTGCTCGGTATAACAGTAACGTGTTTTGTATTTGTTTTCAGTATTTGATAGAAGATTATATGGACTTTTCTTGGCTATAAAGCCCTTATGTTGTGCACTCGTGTTTACCTAAAGGACAAATAAAGCAGTTGGCAACGAATTTAATACATTACTGGCATATCTGCCTAGAGAGATTGAAAATACAACTGTACGAAAAATGGTATTATCGATCAGTGTAAAGAATACCTAACAGGAAGTTGAAAACAAAGAAATTGTAATAAAAGCTGACAAATTTTAAAACATTAATTTAAACTTTACAGACTTTTGTAATTAGTGAGTGAAATCAATCAAAAGTTTCATAAAATAAAATAATTGAAAATAATTTTCAAGAACAGATTGAAATATAAATGAGTAGATTGAGGTCCAGAAGTTGTTGTGAAATCCGGAAATTGATTAATTTATTCCATAAAGTTCATTAAGAAGATTGGGGTTGATAAGTTCCCGGGAGTAAAATGGAAGCCAAAAATCCTTTAACCTCTTTCTGATTTTAAATTGTATTGTTCGATAATTGATGTTAAAATCTCGGAAATCATCATTAAAAGAGAGAAGGTGGTACAAAATTTCTAAACTAAAGAAGTTCAACGTTTGGAAGTGTATCTAACCTAAATGTGCTTAAATTGAATAAAATTTCATATACATTTCCTAAAATAATCTATTTGTTTTCTTGTCACGTCGTCAGAGATACAGAACGATCGTTTGTGTAGTGCTTGGGGCGAGCGTGGTAGCCAGACCTACAGACCTACAGACCTACCAGGGTGCAGGGGGCTCAGGGTTGGTACGGGGTGGCACACATTTGTTTCTGGGAATGGTCCACCCCTCACCACAAGCCCCTCTCCCCCGCTCACCGCAACATCCTGTATCCTGTTTGGTTTCCTTTTATGATACCACATATTGGAGGTTTCATCCCCGTTTTTTTAACGAAATGAGAATGCGACCCCAAAAGATAGAGTCAATCAGTTGTGTTTTTTGTGTAGAAAACAAGAAATAAAACAGAAATACTTTTATATCTTTTCAAGGTTTTTAAGAGTTTCAAGGCTTACAAATTCTGAATATTGATTTGCAAATTATCTTTTATATTTGAAAAATAGTTGTTGTGGTATTCATAGGTCAGGTTTATGAGTAATCGCATTTAATAATTAATATCTCAGCACGCATCTCTCTCTGAGTATAAACACAGACCGGTGCATGTTTACAATACTCGTTTTACGAGTGCTGAAGGATTAGTTCTCCCTAAATATAATAACAAGTATGGTAAGAGAACACTTCAGTACAGCATACCAAAAATCTGTAACATGCTACCAAGAAGTATTAAAAAAATAATTAATTTTTCAAGGTTAAAAGAGAGACGCGTGCTGAGAACTTGGTTGCTGGAGCACGAATTATTATATTGAGTTTTAGAATTGTATTTTTATTTTATATGTATTTTAATTTTTTTGTGCGCTAGGGTATGTATTGTGTAGTTTTATTTTTGGTTGAATTTGTATTTATGCACCTCCTGACAAGTTGTATTGTTTTCTTTTAAATTAAAAAATACATATATAAAAATAAAAAAAATCAAGAAAACCATGAGGGGGGCGTCGTTTTAAATAAAATTCACAAACTCTTCTCAAGTACAAGTTTTTCATCTCGCCGAGAATGGAGTTTTACACTTTACTTCTTTGTTGAGAAAATGGAAAAATATGAAAAACTTTTTATACCTTTTAACATAAAAGGCTAAATATATCTGTTTGTTCCTGCGATGACAGTTTTGTTGTTTGTCCTAAGCTTTTCCCGGGCCTACTTTGTTCTTGTTACTTATAACTTTTCATTATGCGTAATAAAAGTTACACATTAAAAAAATGTGGACCGTTCAAATTCTTTGATATTAAAAGTATCTCCATTTTTATTATGAACTCAATATCTTGGATAAGGGTTTTGTAAGAAAATAGAGTAATAAACTAAAACAACGTATTGTATTACTTTCAACCTTTTTTTTGAATCAGTTGTTGTTGATTAAAAATTTTAATACATTTTTTTGTATTTATGTGAAAATATTCTTTATAAGAGCAACTTCAAATCCTAAAACCAAATAAAAATTACTCAAATTCTAGGGCCTGTCAGACAGGTGACATAATGTAAAAAATACTATACGGTATGTGTTACGTATTGTGTTCCACAGACATAGTGTCACTGAAAAGACACAGGGTAAAGATCATAAAAAATGACTATGAAGTGTTCTTTGGAAAAATATTACTTATGTACTCGTACAACTCAACATCTTAAAACAAGGGATACAGACTTAAATTTGTATACGAGCTCCTATGACCACTACTGCTCACAATTCCTGGTATTAATATTTTCCAGTCCTGTTTAGTGTCTTATAAAAACTGATTTTAACAACTATTACTTTATTGTAGAATACCTCTAATAAAATAACATGTTTGATTACATTTATTCGTGAGAGAGGGGATAACAACAGAGTCGCCAAATCCATTATGCTTCTGTCCATCTGGACGTCGCGCGTCATTTTCCTGGACGAATAGTGATATTTAAATTAATTTTTACGTTAATGAATAACCAAGAGTTAAGGATTACGCTATAATATTTCATGTCAAATATTCGTACACGGATGCAGAAATCCTTGGTATCAACTGTCATCCGGCGAAGGCGTTTCGACTGGCTAGGCAATATACTAAATATGCCTCCTGAGAGCCTTAACATCAGGCTCTTGGCGTCCTGGTTATCCACTGTTAGTAATCAGTTGAAAGTTCACGTCAAAGCTGCGGGACGTGGACCTTGCTTGGGAGGATTCAGGGAAATGGCGGCCAATTGCTAGGTATGGAGGCAGTTTGTAGAATCCGTATGCTCCACATAAGAGCTGATACGGAATGATGATGATGATGACTACACGTATAAGTAAAAAAAAAATAAGGGCTACAAACAACATTGGAAATGTTGTGACCTAGCGAATGGTCATAATATACAGCAATATGATATTGTAAAAAGAATATATTTGATATTGAATTTATTCCTGCGTAAAATATTTGTTTATCTCTACCATATTTTCTTGAAAGATGCTTTCTTTTACAATCCAACCTCTGATCAGCTAAGGTTATTTACGTTGCCAGCTTTATGGTGGAAGCTCTCTCTTGCTTTTCCTCTCTCGTAGTGTTTATTTGAGAAATAGTGGAGGTGGCTGTTTCAGTATTATCCCTGATATTTTCTCTCATCGCTTTACCAAGGTGACATCAACGTATTTTTAGGTAAAATTTTCTCCTTGTTCCAGAAACGTCGCAAAAAATCAATGATTTTCGAATATTTTAAAACAAATCAATGTATTCTCTATAAGTTTTATTTGATTTGTTGAACAAATAACTCTTCGATAAAAACAGTAGTGTATCTAGTGGTGTTTTTAAATGTACTAACATACATGAATCACAACTAACTAGCTTACCAACATGCCAATTCTCCAAAGAGGATAGGCAGAGAGGATTAAATACCACGCCACTAAAAAAAAAAACTGTCTTATGATATTTGCATAAATTTCAATTTGTAAATATTTTTTCCGATGAAACCTAAGCGGCTTGTGCTTGAGAAAAGGAATTAAGTCAGCCAGCACCATGTAGAAATATCTGCCAATGATCTTGAAACTTGGAATAAACCGTAGTGTAACCCAAAACGTATTTTAATAATGATTCGCTGCAGATGACGACAAACATTAAAAAACAAACAGACGCTTTAAAAAGCATTATTAAATTATACAAGAGGTGTAAAACAATTTTTTTAATATACTTAAGACGTAAGAAATTCAATTATTAGAAATAATATCTTATATTATAGAGAGTACATATTATCAGAATGTGAGTTTTTAAAATATCTCCTGTGGTATGTTGAGGCTATAACATTAAAACTTTTAATGAAAGTATTAGGTCAAGATTGCCCTCTTCAAAGTAGTAAACTAATAATAAACATATACTCAGTATACTTGTAGTACTTGTCATAACATCATTAGAACGACCCCTTTCTATAAAATAACCTATGATCCAACATGCAAAGTCGATGTCTGACGGAAAATTGTTAACATAACTTCGGGTAACTGCAAAGTGTAGCCATTCGAGATGGCTGCCAGGAATACCGACTCCGCTCCTGAATTATAGCGTAATGACGTCATTATTCCTCTTTTATGACACCGTTTGTAAAGCAATGTTCATCGAAAATTTAACTCCAAGTGACGCGGAATTCTCGTAAGCAAAGAGATGGTTATTAAAACAACCTGTAACGGAAAAAATGTCGCTCAAACGACGTAAACAGGAATTTATTTGATTAAGGTTTTTTGTGCGGCAGTTGTTTTAAAATTTTTTGTTTAAGAATGTTTTTGCATAAAAAGCTTAAAAAGAGGCCCAATTGCAAAAATAAAAAAAAGGAAAAAAAGGGGTGAAAGGTGGAGAATGGTTGGGACCTGAGTGGATTGCGTTTTTTCCCCGGGGAACCACACTCCCCCACAATTTGTTTCTATTTTAAAAAGGGCTTTGGCTCATGGAATTTACAAATTTAAATATAGAAAATTCGAAGAAAACCCAATTTTTTTTCAACCGGGTTAGGGGGTTCGGGGTTTGAAAAGGGTTTAAATCCCCCTTTTCCGCTTGTTTTTACTTTTGGTTTAAAAAAAACTTTTTGTTGTTTTAAAAAAAATGACTGATAAAACTGATGTAAATTTAGTAATTTTTGTTTTCTAGTTTTTTGGGAGGGTTAATTTTTACCGTAAGGATAAGATTTTTTTAATTTTTTGTTACAAAAAAGGCCCACAGGTTCTTTCCCCTTTTGTTTTTAAAAAAAAGAATTTTTTCATACCCAAATGGCCCTCCTTTAACCTCGGGAAAACCCCAAAACCCAAAATTTTAAATATTTTTTTGCTTTTTTTTTTTATGATTGTAAACCTTTCTTTAAAAAAATTGGTTTTTTTTTACAGGGGGTTTTTTTTTCCTTTTTTTTTTTTTTTAAATTAAAATTTTTGCGTCGGGGAAAAGGGGTCGCCAGAAGTGTCGAAAAGCCCTTTTAAAAGTTAAATTTAAACTGTAAAAAACGGTAACATCCCACTATAAATTTTTTTATACCCAATTTCATTCATTTTTAATTTATTTTCACCCCAGGACTTTTTTTAAAAAAACCGAAGGTTTTAGGTTGGTGTTTTTTACCCCGAAAAAATTTTTTTTTAAATTTCTGTTATTCATCTCGTTTTTTTTTTTAAAAAAAAATTTACAAGGGCTCCGAGAGTAACTTTCGGGCCCTTTTTTTTTAATAAATAAAGGCTTCCAATGACATTTCGTTTCTGCTGGGAAATAAAAAGAAGTTTTTTAAAAAAATTTTTAAAAATTTTTATTTAAATTTTTTAATTTTAGGTAGGAAAAAATATTAAGAAATTTGAATAAAAGCCACCCTTAAATTCTTTTTTTTTAAATATTCCTTTTTTATTTCTCCCCAAAAAATTTTTTAAAGGAGATTTTCCTATTTTTATCCGAAGGTTTAAGGGCACTTTCAAATCTTTTTAAATTTTAACAGAAAGAAGAAAATTTTAGACCCCGCCCTTCCAAAAATATTTAAAGTAAAAATAAAATGTAAATTTAAAAAAATTTCCCAAAAAAAGGGGAACCCCACCCCTAAGGTTAAGGGGATTTCGAGGGGAAAATATTTATAATCCCCTTCCCGAAAAAAAAATTTTTTTTTTTAAAAAATGGTTTAATTTTTTTTAAAAAAATACAACTTTCTTTATTAAGTTTGCTTTTTTGACCATAATTTTTTTTTCCAAAAAAGGGGGGGGGCCTTTTTTTCGTAAAAAAATTTCTTTTTTATTTTTTGGGCTTTTTTTTAAAATTTTTTTTTTTAAACCCAAATCACCAACTTTTTACAAATGTTGGACGTTTTGGTTTTTTTTTTCTGATTTTAATTTTTTTTTTAAAAAAAAAAGGGGGACCCTTTTTTCTAAAAAAAGGTTGGGGACAAGCTTTTTATTAAAAATTTTTAATTTCATTTTTAAAAAAAAAACGGACAAAACTTTTTTTTTTAAATGTTTTTCTTTTAAAGTTTTTGGGGGCCCCTTTTTATTTTGAAAAACGAAATAAAATCTTCCCCAAAAAAAAAAAAGGGTATGTTTTTTAAAGGGGGGGCCCCGATTAAAAAATTTTTTTTTTTGTAAAAGTTTGAAACTAAGGTTAAAAGCATCGAAAAACGATCAAAACTTTAAAAGAAAACAATTTTATTTTCATAGAAAAAACTTCATGCATTTGAGCTATAATACATATTTATGTGCACTATTTAAAAAAAACACGATATGTAATCAACGACAATCACTTTCCCTGTATTAAATAATAGTGTTTACTTTTTGAGTCAAGGAATAGCACTTTGCTTGAGTAAAAGTGCAAAGTAAGACGTCTGCCGTGAACCATAATAATCTGTTGTTGGATTCCTTTACTAAGACTTCCCTTTCCTTTGCGCAGTTTGAAATTATTTCTAGCTTGGCTCCATTTTGTTACTGCAAAGGAGACTTTTACTATGACTTCATAAAATACAACTACTACTACTTCTTTCCTATATCCGCACCCAATGGGGCATAGAGCACTGCATTGGTACACAAAACATAGAAAATGGATAAAATAATTAAACGCTACGGAAAATAGAAAAACGCTGTACCTACTTATGTACTTATTACGTCATAGTAAAAAAAAGACTAATATGCTAAAGTAATTTGCTAATAACAAAATATAAAAAACGTATAACGATACAAATTTCCTTATAGTAGTATTATCTAAAATGTGAAATAAATCATTTCTAAATTCCAGAAATAAATCCGGAGACTACGTTTGTATGAAGTAAAGAACCGGCAGGCACATGAAAATATAACATTCCAAGGAAAAAAGAAACGCAATAAACGGAGTTTGTATTTTCAAATGGAACGAAAAAGTACCTAGGTACTTAAAAAAACAAATGGTCCTTTGCATAATACAACATAACACTTTAGCGAAGTAAAGGGTTAATGAAGGACGGTACAGAAAGTCATTTTATTCGCGTCTGGTAACCGCAAAAGGGTTAAGATAATTAAAATGTTTTTTTTTCTGTTTTCCTCACAAAAAAGATACCTTACAAAAATGAGCAAAAGGATTCCGGTATTTTTTCTTTTCAAATTTCGTTTCATTTTCCATTTGCTACAAACGAGTACATATTATAATTTATTTTACTCTCTTAGTCACTAGTCACACCTATTTTATTAACATAACAACATTAAAACTTCTTAATCATGGTAGTAAATTATTTTTACAGGGCACTTATTCTTATTAACATTTAATTTTTCCAAAGTTAAAAGTCGACAAAATCTCGGAAAAATATAAATTGGTCCTAAAAAGAAGAAGAAAGATATTTATTTCATATGTTACATATTATGTTAGATACCTACGTCTACGTAGGTATATGATTAACTATAAATATGAAAGCGCCTCTTTGATAGTATGTACCTACGTATACCAAATACAAAGAAACTGAAAAAAAGTTAGAAATGGTAAAATGAAATCGATTTTCGTAGGTAAGTTCCATGAAAAAAAAAACTAAAGCAGGAAATACAGCCTCCTTCAGCTTAGTTTGCGATATAAAGGAATGCAAATCAAAAAGCACAACTTTCATATTTTTATCTAAGGAGCCTTTTTATATTTACTATTTAATGTACAGAAAGTGGTATTGAATGATAAAATAGTTATGACTGTACTAAAAATATAACTTAGGATTGAAATTATCTTCGCTTATTTTTCATAGAAGATTGTTGCTGGATATTCATAAAGGCTCCCTTTAATTATGGTTGCTTAAATATCTCGAGACATTTACATCACCCAACTTTATTAATGCATTATGAAAATCAAATATTATTCAACGGTCTCCATTTTGGCCTCTCCATTAAAAGGGTTCCTCGGCTCATCAGTCTTCTGAATTCTAACTTCATTGTTTGATATTGAAATCAAGCGTGAAATTTGACATTAATTGACTTACTGGAACGGGGTTTACTAAAGTATTAAGTATTAATACAAAATAGCAGTAAACTGGAACACAGACCTTCCCAGCGCAGTAGCTCAATCAAGATAATTCATTACAAACAAAATAATAATTAAATTACAAGGACTCTATAACCCGGCAATTTTAATACAACAATAAAGTCGGTTCTCTAAGCCCTGATTTCTAAGTGGTTAGTCACTCAAAGTGACCGACATGGCTGAAGGAAGTGAAAAATAATCTCTCGTTAATGTTTCTTATGTGCAAGTTTTAAGATAACGAGTAATTTTGGTTTGGAGTAGAGTATTATTTATTGAAAACCAAAACTTTGTCATTAGTTTATCGTTTCGAATAAATTACTTTAGTTTATTGAGAACTTCAGATTACTTAGCACGAGTTTCCTACTGTTTTTAGGAGTAAATCTAGGCTGGTTTAAGTAGTAATATCAGGAACTAAGAATGGATTTATTTATTTACGGGAAAACCAACAGCTATAAAGTACATTAGAAAATATTACAAATAAACTGAGTATCATGTATACACAGTATTATGATTATTCTCAAATAAATCTATGTACGTTAGCATAAATCCTGGAATTAAATTCATCATCATCATCTCAGCCCGTTGAGGTCCACTGCTGGACATAGGCCTCCCCCTGCCGTCTCCACTCCTCCCGATCCTGCGCCGTCCCCATCCACTGTCTTTCAGCAGACTTCCTGATGTCGTCCACCCATCTCATCGGTGGACGTCCTTGAGGCCTCTGGTTCCTCGGTCTCCACACCAGAACGCGTTTCGTCAATCTGTCGTTCCGTCGTTCTGGCTATGTGACTGGCCCATTTCCACTTCAACCAAGTGATTCGCTGCACCACGTCGCAGACCTTTGTCTGGCGTCGGATACAATCGTTCCTTTTCGGTCTCTTAATGTTATTCCAAGCATTATCCTCTCCATGCTCCTCTGTGCAACTTGCAACTTATGGGAGGATTGCTTGGTCAGATTCATTGTTTCCGCGCCATAAGTAAGGATGGGCAGAATGCATTGGTTGAATACTCGAGTCTTGAGTGAGTTGGGAATGGAGCTTCGGAATGTGGAATTTAGCTTTCCAAATACTATAATAATATTTTGCACTGTGAATAAATTATATATTGAACAGAACCTAAAGTACTATTAGTGTCTAAAAGTATTTTTCTATATTAAGTACAGTAAAATATTTTCACAAGAAGTAAAATGTAGCAACCCTGAAAGCAAAAAAAGTTCTGATTAAAATAATCGCGTTCTGTGCGCAATGAGATCGGTATCTACTCGTACATAGGTATTTGTCAAATATAATAATGATTTATTTTATCGATTAAAACATTTAAAAGGATTATTTTTTTTCACAAAACACTAATATATTTATGAAATTAAACAACTTTTGTTTTAAACTACTCTTTTATTTTTTACACGCCAACCGGTTTCGGAGACACTACTCCTTCATCGGTTTGTAAATAATATTATTATACAAAGCCCTGACGAAGGAGTAGTGTCTCCGAAGCCGGTTGGCGTGTTAAAAATAAAAAAGTAGTTGAAAACAAAAGTTGTTTAATTTCATAATTATGGAAAACTATAAACTGAGTGCTACAAACATTGAGTTACTAATATTTTTCTTTGAGCTTGGTGGTTAAATGAGATTATTAGTGAAACTACTTGAGGTTTTGTGTATTGTATGTATTTACAATTATTAAAATCAGCGAATTTACAGAGTAGGAAATAACGGCTAAAAACTGCTCTTCTAGCCGTTTATGATCGGATTGCATAATAAAGTTGTTTATTTTTCAAACCGCATTTAAATTGAATCATCTGTTAAAAAAATTATAAACAGTAACAATGAAAACCAATAATAGCGAAGCGGTCAAAAAATAATAAACGAAATAATATTATTATCTCCCTCCATTGCATTGCAAGTTTGCTTGCAAACTCTGTGGTTAGGTTTGTAGTTTTCAATTAAACATTTTAATTTAAACAGCGGGGGATTTCAGTTCGCGGTGGTTCGTCGGTATTTTGCGGGATCCTAAGTGAAACATCACTAGAGGAGCTTCCATCACGGGATATTGGATCTTCAGCCCGGGGTGGAAGAACTAGTTTGGGTCGGTGTAATAGTGCGGTCGCAGACAGTATAATGAAGTACAGCGACCAGTGTTTCGAGGGTTTGATGTATTGCCGCGCAATTTTAATGGCGGTATAAATCAAAGATGTTCTTTACTTCCATTCCAATCAGAGAGGGAATAACTATCGATAGTGGTCAGGAATAAGCAAGATAGACTCAACGAACTTTTCCATAAATTACTTTTCTTATATTTTTTTATGGTGAAAGAAACATTTGATTCCTCACTATATTAAACCTCAAATATATCAATTTTGGATCTGTTTTAAAATTCGGAAATAACTGTGCTAGGAAGCAGAAAACAAGTTGTGCTGGAGTAGATATCGAACCAAGAGAATCCAATAAGGAGTCCTCGACTTCCACATACATAGACCACAACCCGATTCAAGTTTTACAACATGCAAACATTTATGTAATGTACACATTGATAACTTTTATTTTTAAGCTATTAAGTTGTCTTCATGTAACAAATGATCAAGATTCTTTGCACTTAGTGTACCAATTCAGTGACTTATGCACCATTAGGTGCGAATAGAAGTTGCAAGTTGCACAGAGGAGCATGGAGAGGATCATGCTTGGAATAACATTAAGAGACCGAAAAAAGGAACGATTGGATCCGACGCCAGACAAAGGTCTGCGACGTGGTGCAGCGAATTGCTTGGTTGAAGTGGAAATGGGCTGGTCACATAGCCAGAATGACGGACGGCAGATGGACGAAACGCGTTCTGGAGTGGAGACCGAGGAATCAGAGGCCTCAAGGACGTCCACCGATGAGATGGGTGGACGACATCAGGAAGTCTGCTGGAAGACAGTGGATGGGGACGGCGCAGGATCGGGAGGAGTGGAGACGGCAGGGGGAGGCCTATGTCCAGCAGTGGACCTCAACGGGCTGAGATGATGATGATGATGGTGCAAATATTTCTGTCTGCGAGTGACCTTTTTTTAAATTGTATTTATTTAAGCCTCCTAACAGGCCAGGAGGCCCAATTACAGAAGGGAACAACGTCACAAACACCCAAGCAAAAAAATCATTTTAAATTTTGGTGTTCTCACTGGGAATCAAACCCGGAGCTTTAGTCATCTCAAAGCTTTATATAAATGTCTACCACCTACATAAACTGAATTTTATAATTAAAAAAACACGAACCACTTTACGCTTCATTAAAAATAATATTTACAAATATAAATACGTGTAAGTATCATATTATGTAAGATTGTATAGATAACTGTTGCATCGGCTGGTATACAAAAATATATTCATAGAACATAAAATATCCAGACAAATCAATCCTTAGTGCTTCTAGATTGTAATTTGATAGAAATTTGAGCCATTTATAGAAGACTAAAAGTATCTTTGCATAGGTACGTCTTTTTTTATTATTAATTCAGTTCTGCTTTTTTTTATTACATCATAGAGGGTTCCGAGTGAAATTTTTGTATTAAATTGTAGATTTATATTGCTAAACGCGCAGCAATTAGAACGCTGGTGAACAAACAGAAAAATAACAAGGAAGATTTATTATTTGACACCAGATAGTTTGTAAAACGGAAATATTTGGAAACTTTCGATCAACAATTTTATGATTGATAATCCACCGCATTTTGTGGAGTTTCCACGTTGTTCACGAATTTTGAATTATTACTATTATAGTGATAAATTAATGGATATGGTTTACATGAGATTGTGTTTACTATGTAAACATATTGATTTGATATAAAGAACTATTTGTTATTAAGTATATGTTCGCCTCGTAGCATAGTGGTAGCGCATTTGACTACCACATCAAAGTTCGTACCCTCAAAGTAGTGACCTCGTGCGACGACCCGCGTTAGAAAAAAATTGCGTCAGACCGAGGTTTAAGACTATACCATACATAATTCCAGTAGATGGACACTACAATATGCTCCGAAACTGCAACATAAAGCCCACAAACACGGCATAATAACCCAAAAATACCTGAGGTGTTGTTAGGACTTGTTGTCAAATTACTGGTGGATTTTAAAAGAGGTTTTACTACATTTCACAACCAAATAACACATATTATAAAAATGTTACGGAAAATTTCAAAGTGTTCAGTGACTAAGTAGTTTCATTGATGTCTTTTTCTCCTTTTTTTAAATAAGATTAGTACTGCTGCAGTATTTTCTTTGATTTTTTGGTGTCCTTAACATTTCAAAATAATATGATTTCATAAAATACTACGTGTCTAATTTTTATCTGATCCGTGGATTTAGCTAATAGTAAAACGTGTATTTCAATAAAATGTTAAAGCTTAGTTATATGAGCTTCCAGGTAAAAACAAATATCATTGGCGGCCTCCGTAGCGTAATGGCTAATACGCTGGACTCACGATACGGAGGCTCCGGGTTCGATTTCCGGTGAGAACACAAAAATTAAAAGCAATTTTTGTCAAGCCTGGGTGTTTGTGACGTTGTTTCCCTCTGTAATTGGGCCCCCAGTTCTGTTTAGGTGGTCAAATAAATAAATAATGAAACTTAAATTTTGAATTCAGGGCATCAAATTCCTCATAAATTAACAACAAGGCAACCAAATCATTGTTGACCCGTGTAAATTATACTGAATAACTACGAAGTGCTTCAAGAATAAAATTTAGTAAATATTTTGTTTGTCTTGACATCTCAACAGAAACAGTGAAGCTCTGGTCACTAATGATTTATTTAAGCCCGTCATAGGTATAACTCATTATTTGTACACATTCAAAATATGTAAAATAAATGAAGGTTTGATGTTGTTTTCATTTAAGGCCTTTTAATTAGTTGACTGAATGAAATTTGCATTGCTATACAATGCGCTGGTGATTTTCAATATCTGTATAGATAAATATTTGCAAAGCTCAACTCTAGCTTGAAAGCTTATAACTCAAGCTTTGTGCAAGAGTATTACTAGCTTCTTAGATATTTCATTCTGGCTTCTCCACTACGAGTAACTAAAGAGATTAGAAATTTCAAATCAGTACTCGCTATTTGGAATTCTGAGCGAATTTGAGATGAAAATGTTGGAACGGAAATGCTGAAGCAATCGGGGGAAAATAGGTTTTACTAAAAGTCATGCTTTTTTATCCATCATGACTTTAATTTAACCGCATCGATTCAGAAAGCTCTTATCAGTTTTTAGGTGAAAATAATATTTACTACATTTATATCCGCGGATAAAAAAAAATTCTGTGTTTATTTTTCGAGAGAAAAAGTAATTAAATTTTTCTTATTAAATTAAACAACTTTGCCATATGATTAACTTTATTCACAAAATGCTATCTGGTTTCGACAATACCTTATCATCCAGGAGACTCTATCACCAGCCACATCAGGCCCGCATCCATCAAATCCGCATCTCATCCATCGTCATCGACGGTCTGCCAGGACGGCAGGATTCTGCAGGCGTAAAAAAGAGGTAAATTATGTATTAACGTTTTTTATAATTATGAAGTTTTTAATATTAATAAAATTAATATTAGTGTTTTTAATATTAACATTAGTGGCGGCCTCCGTAGCGTAATGGCTAAGACGCTGGACTCACGATGCGGAGGTTCCGGGTTCGATTCCCGGTGAGAACTCAAAAAATCAAAAGTGATTTTTCTCAAGCCTGGGTGTTTGTGACGTTGTTCCCCTCTGTAATTGAGCCTCCTGGCCTGTTGAGGTGGTTAAAAATACAAATAATAAAATAAAAATAAATATTAGTATTTATTTGGAGTATCACGTGTCCCATATTATGCTACTACTACTTCTACTACTACTCTCCCTTATCCGCACCCAATGGTGCATAGGGCGCTGCATTTGTTACACAAAGTACAGTGAATTTTGATAATTTGTTACATGAAGGCAAGATAATCAGTCTTACGCTTCAATGCCAGTCCTAGGTGTCCAAGGTCCATGCTAACTTGTAACACATTCATACATAAATACTAGGTACCTACTATGGCTGTACCTACAAATATTTACGGCAATATGCGCCAAAAATAACTAATATTACTTAAGTTATACACTTTTAACGTGTATCACATTTTCAATCCATAATTATTCGTATTGCTGAAAAAAAGCCCATATGAATTATTCCACAGAAAATAAATCTTTACAACAAATCTGAAAAAACTTTTCGTAATATTTCAAAAGCTTTTACCAAACGAAAATGAGGAATAAAATTTCAGATTCAAGTTTCAGTTGAAATATGATGATCCTCGCTTGCATTCATAATGCAGTACTCCATACACTTTCCTGTATCTCTTCTACGCTTCCCTGTGATTACATCTTCTCGTATTTCACGTGTGGAAAAACACAACACATTAAATTGCAAATTATTTTTGGCCGTTCAAAACCAGAGCTCGACTAACTTGTAGTTTGGTACATGTTCATTAAAGTTGTGTGTTCCGAAATTGCTTTATTGTGTGTTATTAATAACACTACAAATAGTAGTAATTAGCTCACTGCTTCCATTTTCGTTTTCCACACATGTACGATATTATTTTAACATAATTGTGATAATATTGTTTTTTTTTTAGAATTTACTTGATTAACAAATTCACTGGTTCAATTAATGCAACTAGGTACTGAAACAAAACAACAAAATTCGTTTAGGCGAGTGATTTTAAGGAATTCGATGAGTGATTTGTTTTATTTCATTGCTTAAATTATAATTACTGGAAATATCATATTTCTATGAATTTGTCATTATTATTATTTCCACCAAAATATGCACGTCATTAATTTTATTCCTAATCCGCGATGTTGTTTCGGATTGGTTTGCGTGCAACAGGGTTGCGTTTTTGGCCAATTTCTGTTAATTATCCTCATGGATCTTATCCTGAGGATGTCAATTCCGCCAGACGGCAAAGGAGTTAGGGCTGGCTAGGCCATATATTACGTATGCCTTTCGAGAGCCTTAACCATGCTTGCTTATTTTACAAGGCATTTCTCGGGTGTCCTGGACGTGTACTGTTGGCGACCGGCAGTTTGCGTCATAGCTGCGGGACGTAGAATCCATATGCTCCACAAAGGGAGCCGATATGGTGTAATGAAGATTAAATAAATAATTGAAATGTTACGAACAGCAGGATTATAATATTAAGTATGTTGGTATAACATTTCTTATTACTTTTGTGATAACTTGCTTACAAATAACTTATTTCATATTAATTATTTAACTTCTTTTCTCCACCCAAGATTTTTTACTGGTAAGGTGTGAATACAATATGAGGAATGGTAAATAAAACTGTTTATTTTTCACATTTCACTTCGCACGCTAAAGGATAAGTTTTTCTTTATTCCGAGTAATTCTTGATATTTATTATTCGTGTTGAATTGTTTTTGAAAAACATACTGCTTAAAAATTAAGAAAACCTGGTTTTTACATGTTATTGAATGCAAACGTAGGAAAGTATAATAAAAGGCAAAATTAAAATTGACTTTGCTGCTAAATTGTATGATTTGGGTATTAAAAAATATTTTGTCGGATGTTGAAAGCCCCAAACGATAATAAATAGATTTTATTTTGCGCATCGAAAAATATTTCCAAGCAAAAACCGTTTTTATGTCGTCATTAATGGCAACGTAAATTATTTTAATGTTTTTGCTTTGAATATTATATAAGTTCATTAGCAGTGAGTCGCGTTTTTCCTCAATTATGGCATTTAACAATGACGTATGGTGAACGGAAAAACTCCCAACAATAAATTCGACAAACGTTATAATTATTTTTAAGTAGCTGTAGAACGTAATGAAATTTTTATTTTAATAAAAAGTTTCAGAGATTACGACGTGTTTTTTTGTTACCTGTAATAAACGAAAAAGTGTGGAAATAAGTTCAAGATTTTAATTTAAAGATTCGGATAAAGGGATGGCGCTGAATGTCCTTTATATCCGGTGGAGTTGTGAGAATTTTCTGTGAAGTCTGTTTATCTGTCTGCTAGGTACCAGAAACCTTAGTTCAGTGTGAACATGAACAATAAGTTAGGAGCAATAGATTTTATATATTATTTTCACTGTCTTTTGTACTAGATTCTTGAAGGTTCGAGAGGTACTTACTTGTAATTAAATAACTACTCTGTAGTCTGTAGAAATTATTATTGAGTGTGAGGATGAAAAATATAACATTATATTAGTCCTCAGTATTCCTAGTTTACTGTCATCTAGTCATGTCTGTTATTTCTCTCTTGATATTTTATACGGTGCTTTTAATTTTTATAAGAATATTTATCTTTTATTAAAAAAACATGACTTATGACTGGAATAAAACCCATTTGTTCGAAAGTAACACCATAATATACAATTAATGAGTATAACGAAAGTATAAATAGTAATTTTGTAAAAGTGTGGAAGTGTAAAAGTGGAAAACTGTGTACACTTTGCGTTATGAAACTTATCTGCGTGCCAAATATTTGTAAGGAAACCAATTATGTTCTAGGTATGTGTAAAAAAAAAGATATATTGTAGGTTTCTAAAATTATTCCTACAAAAAAAAAAAGCGTGATAGAAATAGTACAAAATGACACAAACTGATCGAACATTTTATCAATATTGTAGATATGCATATTTCTCGGCTTCCAGTTTACCATTTTATTTTATTTGACACAAGCCAGCATTCATTGTATTGAGGCATTCTTAAAATATTGAAATATTTTGTAATAAGATAAATAATATTATTCTCCATTTTTCAATATCCAAGATATCAATTTTGATCATATTCGTTCGCCTCTCCTATTGCATTGTGAAAATTTCACGTTCTTTCGCAATACTTCACATTCCCAAACTACATTACGTTGGCCATTTTTCTATTTGTTGCAAAGGAAATTCTCGATATTAGAAAAAGAGACATTACTCAAATTCTCCTTGTATTTACCAATATTTTGTTTTAAAATATCAGAAATGAATTTTCTGTTTTTCCGCGAATTACAATGAGGTAGGTGTATATGTATACTTTTGATTCACGAAAATAAACAATTTTATAAAAATACTGTTTTCATTTTCTATATGCTTACAATTCGTTAATTTTTTGTGAAAGTGTTTCAAAATAAAAGTTTGGTAAAATTTGTACTCTTTAATTCTTAATACTTACTTGTTTTTAATATTATGCAAACCACGTTGAGTGCTTAGCGTAGTGAAAATAAATTACTCTGAAAAATATTAAGATCACAAACAAGCTTATTTCATAATTATGGAAAACTAGAAATTGAGTACTACAAACACTGAGTTAAGTTTATTAAGTTTAAGTTAGATTCATTTCTTTTCCAAAAAAATATTGCCGAAAAAAGACATTACTTTTACAATAAATAATAATTATTTGAAAACACGAGACGTGTAGTTTATTACTTAGCAACTTAACCAACCAAAATAATGGTATTATCAGATACCAACAATGTTTATTTTTCCAATGAAATGTCTCATTCAATCCCCCATATTGTCCTCTAGAGCAATAAAGAAGAACATAATGTTTTAGTGTAATTACCCTTCTTCCCTATTGTCAGGACTATTTATTTTTCTTTTTCCCCCTAGAATTAATGGTTTGTGGTAAATATATGAGTGAAAAGTTCAAAAGACAAATACTAACCGCCGGTTGGCTGATTAAAAACAATGGCTAAATATAACGGATTTTATTCAGTCCCTTTGTACGTTTCATCGCAGCTCTATATCCAACAATTAAAGCATTCTTGCTAAATTAAATGGGGCAGATTTTGGGGATTATTCACGGGAATTATTATGCGGTTGTTTGAAATTAAGGCAAATTGTCCGTTTGAAAGGTTTGCTGAGGAGAGGTGCCGACGCCTGAATTTGTGAATTACAGAACTTATTGAATAATATTGTACAAATAAAAAATAATATAATTTGTAAATACATTTGAGGACATGGTAAAGTTATATTATAACATTTAAATAGAGTAACTAGAAAGAAGCACACGATTTATAATAGTCATTATCATCAGGCCATCTGCTCTCTATGTGGAGCATATGAATTGAACAAACGGGCTTTAAGCCAAGTGAGTGCATCCTCTCAAGTCAGGTCAATGTCCCGCAGCTCTGTCGATGGATTGTCAGCAGTAGACGTCCAGGACGCCGAGTGAGTGCCCGATATCTGACAAGAAAAGTTACAGTGTTTTAATTTACAATCATGTCTCAGATTGTATATTTATTGTATAGATATATATTGTACAGATTGTATATTTATCTCTTCTATTATTATAATTGTATATGCCGGTTTCTGGGAAGGAACATACTGCACAAATCACTTTCATTCTGGTATTTGACGTACGAGAACCTAGAACGTTATTATATTACGTATCTATCAATAAATAAATGCTGGCGTCGCTGTTATCGAGAGATAATTATAACAATATAAGGGGGAGTAGTTATAGTTACCGTACCATAGTTTAAAATCGCGTTAAGTATCTCTATGAAATTCACATTACAAAATGGTCAAATACAAGTTTACTATCTACAAAACCATCGCATCATATATTTTCTGGTTTATTTGTACCTCAGTCGCTAGCCAATATTGAAATGCTTCATACATAGTCAATAGAGAATCTCCTACAAAGCACCAATGCACCTTACAAATAGTAAACATGAATATTGTGTATACATATATACGCATAATAGTGTACCTACATGTAATGTTACATGTCATGTCCGGGAATGTAACCTCCAAGTGAAGTACTGCCAAGGGACATGATGAACGATGCATTTAGGGATGAATGGCCATTTGACGGACATATTTATGTGATGATGATTGCTTAACCTCATTATTTATTTCCATTTGCATTTAGAATATTAAATAACCTTTTAAGTCAATACATTCGTAAGCACCTATGCACTGAATCACGGAGTTGATTTTCTCAGCAAGGACGATTTTTTTTAATGTCCATAGAAAGATGTCCATAATACTATTATAACAAAATCTTAATACTACAACTAGGTTACTGATTTTGGCGTGAAACCAAGTTTCACGTATTTAAATCCATGTAATTTCATTTCAACAAATGTACAGGTTAGCGGTGGGGGTATTGGAATAGTTTGACCACATTACTTGAGTAATTAAAATAAAAAAAAAATAGAAAATAAGAGAAGCCAAAAATCAGTACAAATTATAAACCTATTAAGGTGGTACGATATTCAGTTTCAAAACATAAAAGGATATGATGCTATTATTAGAATAATATTTTTATAATTATAATGTTTGTGTTTTTAAGAAATAATACAGTTGTTAAGATATAATTTTTTTGACTAAAATCCATTTTTATTTAGTTGATATTTAAATTAATCTTGTCTTCCAATATTGCCCAAGGAGCATATATTATAATATAAAATTTCAATATTTAAAGTAAAATATGCGCATATTTATAATATTATCCATAGATATGGAAATTTGCCACCAAAACCGCAACCCTTCATATACGGAATATTCTCCTATTTTATTATGTATAAGAAGGGATGAATATCACTTGTTTTTATAAAAAAATTGTAAATATAAAAACAGCTTAAACTAATTTAATTTTTAGTAACGTACATACAAAGCTATGATAAAAAATGAAATTAATTAGATATTCCCATCATAATTATTTTTTTTTGCAAACTATCATCACCATTCTTTAAACAATTTCAGAGTAGAGAATGTGGGTTTCACAAACTACTTCGAGGAATAGCAATCTACCGCCAAGTTCTCGCGCGTTCCCTTAGTTAGGTTCATGTCCCGTAATTGTGACTAAAATAACTGATAGTTTGTCTGTAGACTTTCATGATGCCAGGAACCTGAAGTCTTATAAAATATTCACACGCGGTTGAAGCTTTCACGATTCGGACGTTTGTATCCGTTATATGGTCCAGCTAGACTCCCCTTCAGTGGTGACTGCACTGAAGGATCAATCCTACCTTCACTCACGACTATAATATAGTCCTTGGGGACTCTGTCAGTCACGCTATTTTTTGCAGGACTGTGTGCAGAGATTCCTGCACTGTCCATTGCCTCACTCATAAATTTAAACCAATGCACCAATAATATACAGCTATATGCATTTTAGACGTTGTTCTTTCGCCACGTTTTCACGCCATTATATGGAGCATGTATATCCACTAGATTCCTCCAGGAGACCATATTGCCAGCCAACTCTTTCGCCCGCTCCCACACCCACGTCAGGCCCGAATCCACCCGAAAGATTGTCCGGCGTAAAGAACAGGCAACTCGGATTGAAGCTCTCCCCAAGCATCCGGAGTACGTGTTCAAGCCAGGTCTACTGCCGCGAATTCACAACTCCAGTTATTAGAAGTTGTTGTTTAGATTGACTTTCGAAAAAATTTTCATATTGAGAAAAGAAATCTACGCAATTTTCAAACGTGTCCCTGGTAATTTGATGATAATTTTATGCATTGAAATGTCTTGTATTACATACTCTTTTCAATAAAACATAAGCGGAGAGGGAATAAGATCCCGTATATTAGAATAAATAGTATAAAGTTCGCTTTATAGTCCCCAACGCTAACAATGTGCACTACTGAGGTCGTTAAACCAGCATAATTTCTTATTTATTTTCCTAATAATTGTAATAACATTCCAACATTGCATTGTGTTTGACAGAAATTATGTTGGTAGAGCAACAGAATAATACATTATCCACACCGGTTGATATTGCCAAGGGATTGCTAAATACCCGAACTACTAGGGTGGAAATGTTCGGTGAAATGTTGCTTTAGCGCCATTATCCCTAGCCACAGGATTGTTAGGGAAACACAAACACGACTTGGAACAAAATTACAGAATAATACCGTCATACAAACGGGATATTTTCTTCCGCGAAAACTAATTCCTCTTCTTCTTCTTCGTTGTGCTGCTCAACGCTGAGCTTCGTGGTCCACTGATTCTCCAGGAATAGACCACCAATCGCTTCTGTTATTCCTGGACCCGGATCGCATGTTTAGAAAAAAAGGAGAAAAGTAATCGATCTCACTTGCTTGCATAAAATTATAAATAGTAACCTTGACACAACGCTAATAAGTGAAATCGGTCTGCGTGCCAATTTACGACTGCGTAATCCAGACATTTTCAGAGTTGAGCGCTTTTCCTCCAATACAGGGTATTACACAATCCTCTCTCTCGTATGTGCAGAGAGTACAACGTAATACACAGGGACAGCACTGAAGGTACATTGGGGACATCTTCGGAAGCTCCGTAGACGGGTTCAAGAAAAGGTTGTTCTTGAGATATGTGTAAATCGCTCTTGCTTTCTTAATCATTGTGTGTATGTCACTCAAATTAAGCACGATGTGAACAATTTTAAAGGGCAATTGGTCTACTAGGCATATTTTTAAATATTTTTTGTATTATATTTTGTATCCTTTTGTCTGTTATTGTTCCTAACAAAATAAAATAAAATAAAAAATAAAATAAAATATTAATTAAAGCATGTAGAGCCCTTTAATATTTAATTTATAAAATACGTTTATGGGTAACTATTGCGACATGATATGAAGGGTTGAACTCACAAGGGAAGCTTGCGGCAACCCGGTCAAGGTCCACCGGCTACGCTCAGAGGAAAACATGGAACTCATCATGAATTTTTTTATCAATGAAGAAAAAAAATCTACGATGTTGACCCCTTTCATGTGTGATACCTTGGACTGGTACTGAAGCGTAAGACTGATCATCTTGCCTTCAATGTAATAAAAATGATCAAGGTACACTGCACTTGGTGTACTAATGCAGTGACCTATGCGCCATTGGGAGCGGATAAGGGAAAGTAGTATTAGTAGTAAATAAAAAGATTATTTGAATTTTCATGAAAAGGAAATAATATTGCTATTTATATATTTTACCGAATTACACTTAAAAGCTTCCATCGATCATAAAGCAGTCACACTTCTAGAATAAGGTTCTATGCCCACCTAATGTTGGCTACATTCCGCTCTATCTCTGTGCAAGTTTTTGGAATATCTTTGTAGGCGTTAATCTGAAAAAAGCTTTACAAAAGTCCGAAAAGCTCTGACCGGAAACCAGTCCCAACGGACCCGGAAAGCGGATTCTACCCTAGACGGATTCAGAAAAGCTTCGCTTGCTCTTGGCCACATTAGAAAATACTTGAAGCATGTTCTTTAGTCTGTTTATTTAAAATTTAAATCCCTTAACAAATTATTTATGTGCTTTGGGTTCGCGTCACAGTGGTGTGAACAGTTGTTTTGTAAGGAGAAGGTTAATTTATAACAACTCAATATTATATACATATTTTGCATAGCTACTACCACTACTTTCCCTTGTCCGCACCCAGTGGTGCATAGAGCACTGCATCGGTACACCAAGTTCATTGATTCTTGATCATTTTATTCCATAAAGGTTGGATGATCAGTCTTACGCTTCAGTACAAATTCAAGGTATCACACATGAAATAATTATATGGAAAACACACATTTATTTCATATTTGGTGATTTTAAAAAAACCTTTATCCTATAGAAACACTTAAACAATAAATGGTTAAATGCCTCATCAAATAATAAAGGATTTAATTGAAATAAATCAAAATAATTCGCAAACGAGTGACACTGTTACTAAAAAAAAACAAATAAATAAACGTAAGAAATTAAAATTGTATGGCAGATGAATAATAATATGGCTATTTATTGATATAATTTCATGTCCGTCGCTGGAAGACCGGCGCAAAAAATTTGATATTATTAATTATTTAAAATTATAAACTCCTTGCTTGATTCTCCTGATTTACTTAAATTAATAAAATATTAACATTCCTCAGTGAAACTTACGGCATTATCAACCTTTTCACACTGGAACCCACAGGACAAATTACGGTTTTAACTCTGCCATGCCCAGAATTCTTAGACTAGCGAATGACTAGTCTTGACTTCTTTGGGAATAAATTGTCTTCTTTCGTGAAATCACTAAATTCTATTGAATTTTAACAACTTATTCCTTCTGATTTCCCATATACCTACTCATTTTACCGTCCTCTACTTATTGTATTATTTTCTATTGTATTATTTAATGTGTTGAACCATTTATGATATAATTGTTATTTTTTTGTAATTGCCGATTAGGCGTAAATAAATAATATAACCAAAATAAACAATTTTCCCTTTAAAATAGAATCAACCAACGCAAATGATTGAACCTTTTTGAATACATTTTTATATAGTACCTACCTGATATTAGCATGAAAAGCTATTACAAAGCAAATCCACGTTGACACTTTGTATAATATTATCTAAAACTCTTAAACTAAGCACAATATTTTCAGTAGTTTCAAGAGTTCAAAAACAATTAAAACTAGGTTAGTCTTTTCTATTTTATAAACGGCAAAGCACCCGAAGCCAATTATCTCATATCTATATTTAAATATAATTATTCAAGAATAGGGAAACTTCATTAAATCATTTGAGTGGTTTTTTTAAATAAATTACTCTTACGGATTACATTATATATTATTAAATATTAAACTTATTTAGATGAAACTTATGTTTATCTAAATACCAATATAAATAATTGAAATTGTGTGGGAGCGAAAATGAGTGAACTTTTTGTCAGTTTCTTTTTAAACGTCGATGACGCAGTTTTCCCTGCAGAGAGCAAAAAGAAACTGCAGTCCTTCGTTACAAAAGGTTACGATGTGTACAAGGAGAGCAATTTGCTAATGATTATGCAAAAGTAGAATTTTATAGTTTTTGAAAGAAATGTAAATAGGATTGTAGTTAATGGATTGTAGTAAAATTTAAACAGGTAGAAGAATTTGTATATCTGGGTATTATGTTTAATGTTTACTAGATGGAAATATGGATTGAAAGGAGGGTTAGTGTCGGCAACAGACTCAATGGTGCCTTAAAATCTGTCATAGCAAATAAGTGTCTATCGCATGGAGGCAAAATTAGCAGTTCATAATGAAGTCCTGGTACAAACCCAAATGTATGAAAGCGAAGCATAGAGATGAAAAAAAAAGGACGAAAGTAGATTGAATGCTGTTGAAATGCAATCTCTCAGGTGAATGTGTGGAAAAACCTTGTATGATTGGTGCTTTTATGTCAAAATTACAGCAAAATGCAAGGCTGAGATAAACATTATCGACAAAATTAGGAAAGGTATTTTACGATGCGCCATGGTTCGGTCATGTGGAGCGAATGAATGATGAAAGAACGGCTTGAAGGATTTACGATGCGAGTGTGCCTGGATGTAGAAGTCGAGGAAGGCCGAGAAAGACATGGCATGATCAAATGCAACAAATAATTGAAAGTGGTCATCTGAAATGGGGGAATAATCGACGTGCGTGCATGAGAAGATGTATGAATGTAGGAGAAGTAAGGGAAGTGTGTCAGGACAGAGTGGTGTGGCCAATGATATTAACTTTCTCTCTGCCTACCCCTTCGCGGAAATGGCATGATGGTTAGTTAGTTAGTTAAGTTAAATATCGAATCTTGAAAGGTTAAATATAATTTATCAATATTAATATTTTTATATTCGTATTCGTTAATTCCTACCGAAAAATTGAGTCTTCTTGTATTTTTAACATTTATATTCAGTCTCAATCAGACAATTTTCTATTTTTTGATCATCTTTTCTAAAAATCTTGATATTTAAGAGGAAGTAACTGTTTTTATTAGTGATTATAATAGTCTAAGCCGGAAGATAAAAGATTTTCTGACGTCAGACAAGCTGAGGATGAGACAACATTATCATATCCCCGTACTTAGAGAAATAGAATCACATAAGAATTAAATAAATTCATACTGAAAGCCGATCTGAACAAAACAGTATCAAGTCGGATATAGTCTGAACGAAAAATGGATGAAAATTATTGATCAATGGTAATAATATCGTACCGTGCGTCTACCCGAAGATTAAATTTGTCCACTTAAATTGATCATTAGATTAACTTTTATCTTCTATGTAAAAAAATTGGTAGATGAAAAACAGCTTTATTTTGTATTTAAGAAATATGGCATTTGCTTCGAATATTACAGAAATATTGAAAGAAAAGTATATTAAATAAAAAATATCAATAATAAATAATTGTTATATGCTGCTCAAATGAAAAAAAAGTTGAAAATATAATATAATGTTTCATGGGTAGGTACATATTCATCGTTTTTAATATGTTTTAAAGTTTATTAATTTATAGCACAGCAAAACAAAGCATCGTAACTATCAAATACCCACAAAACAATCGTCATAAAGTTTTCATCATAAAACACCAAAATTCTCCGGTGGGAAGAGATTTAAAATTTATTACCGCTATTGATAAACTATTAAAGGAAGGTTTACCCATCTATTGTACTAACTGCCAAAATGTTTTGCTGATTACAATGATAAACGTCGGTTTCCGTTGAAATAATATTTATTTTTGTCCGGTGACATAACGCCGCGAATGCAGTGTTCGCCATAATTAATGCGATTCCGTTTCCTGGCCCTGACTACGCCCCTGGCCGGGCCTCATTGTCCGGTATAATACATCCATAATGCCCTTTGTACTACGCCTGTGTGACGTTTATATGATTAATCAATTCCTGATAGGACTCTGGGTGTATTAACAAAATTATTTATTAACAAATAACTTACTGCGAACTGAATACCAAGCTTGGATTTTAACCCTCGGCTTGCGGTGATGTAATCTGCGTTGCAAAATCTCACAAAATAATTAATATATCCTCTACACCGTGTCCCACGATGAGACTCGGAAACTTGCGGTGATTGTTCATGGTATTCTGAGAAAAAAATCCTTGCACGCCTTGCCTTGTGCGGACATTCAAAATTCGAATTTCATATCTGAAATTGGTGCAGGTCACGTGGTGTTAGCCAGTTTCAAAAATGGACGGTATTACACGCGTGAATTTTTATTCATATTTTAATCATTTTTTTAAGACATTAGAATTGAGTTTTTTGAAAAACTTTATTAAGATTTTTTTCTCAGAATATCATGAATAATCACCCTCTGGAGTTTCGCGGTCTCATCGTGGGAAAACGGTGTATAGTGGCATTTTCTCATGAATAATGGGAAACGGTGTATAGTGGCATTTTCTTTAATTAAACCTTTTTACATTAGTACATTTTACAAAAAAATAGTAGGTAATCACTTAAATTTTGCAGTAAACAAAGGACTTTATGATTTTTTTCAGCTTAAAAAAAATGAAAATGAGTCATTATAACAGACAGAGATTCTAACTATTTTATTTTATTTTTATTTTATTTTATTGAAATAAACGGCACTCAGTGCCTTTTACATATTAAATATTTACAGCAAATACACGAAATCATAATAAACACAAAAAATGTTAAAATAAACCAGCATCAAATAAACATTGCATTAAAACATTAATTTTTAGAACCCAAATTGTATGCACACTAATCGATACATTCGGCCTTGAAATAATTTAGAAGTGCCAACTTGTAGGCATTAAAATTGACATCGAATGTATCGCCAGTATGCATAAACTTATTGCCTAGATTGTAGAGTCTATTGATGACAGAATTGCACCCATATGCTGTAGATGTGTTATTGGCGCAGTATTGAAGGGTATAACGATTAAGTATACACTGATAACAAAACATTTATATGAACAATACAATTTTAAAAGTTATGAATCAACATTTTGTATGGGTACCTCGGGGTTGCAAAATGTTGATGTATCACCGGATGCCGTGGATTGTTTCAAACGCAGTACTTAAGGGTTAATAGATAACCAAGAATAACCAAAAATAACTAAGAAAACTAAATGGAAGTTTGTAGTAAATATGCCTGAGTAAGTAGATGATTATAATTTTATTAGATAAGGAATACAAACAGCTACAGGCTATACAATACATAAAAATGTAAAAATAAAATTTATATGTACATGAAATGTCTTGCATTTTGTAAAGCAATATGATTTTGAATAAAATATATTAAATAAAAAGATAAATATATTAAAAAAATTTAACCAATAAGCCAATTAGAAATGTTCTCAAATGATAGTATGCTATGTAATTTGAATGAATAAGAATATTTATTTTTTATTATTAATATATATTTATTATCTTAATTCCCATATAATAGTGGTTACCTACATTGCTTGTAGCAAAAAATATTTTGTTTTGTACAGGAGATCGAATTCATAAAAGTAAATTTACCACACTTTTGTGTCTTTTCCTTGCATGTTTTTTATTCAATGATAATAGGTGTAACACGATCGGATCCTATCGAATCTTTTGTTTTCATATTATACTATGCTTGGAGGAATCACTATAATAATAATAATAATACTATGCATGTTCTGATAATTATACGTAATTAGGTACCCTAATAATTACAGACGGTGTCAAGTGGTGTAATTAGATTAACGTTTGGTTGGGCAAACTTAGCCGCTACCGTTATGTACAACAATGGTTCGATTCCCATCTTGCTGTAAAAAAAGTTTTTACTGCAATCTGTTAGTTAAATAATTAAGGATACCTTAATCATTACAGATATTAAGGTAAAATTTAAAAATTAATGTTGCTTTCATATAACCATCAACTTGGTAAATAAATTCATATGACAACTAGACCAACCACGTATAACAGTTCCTTTGATTTTAATGTGGATACTTAAATTAAAAAGTTTAAGCAAATTATGATTCTGACCTAAAAAAATGTTTCTCTCCTTGACACCATTTCATCCACCGCCACCGCTGTTCCCATCAGATCTGACCTTTTATTCTATTCCATTACAACGTCAGCGTCATAGAGAAAAACCACCGCTCTTACACTCGTAATAAATGTAAAATGATATTTTATTCTGTGATCCTTGTAACACTTCCGCTGTGTTTTAACATTTCATACTTATCCTGAAGGACGCGATGCATCGTCAGAGCGTAATTCGCTTCATATTTCCCCATAGAGTTTTCAGTAAAAAATCCTATTTCAAGGAGTAATAAAAATATTGTAGGATGACACAAACCACACTATGGGCGGCAAGTCGCGATTCTCGGGCAAAATTCAATCGAAATGGCTCCTGATCCAATAGTCTCCATGGACCTACTTCTGAGATAAAGTTATGCGTTCAATTTAAGCAGAAGCCTCCAGGGTTGCCAACTCTATAAAAGTAAAGTTCTCTAATATAAATTTCCCCCATACCAGTAATAGCTTGCGAATCTTTATTTAAGGTATTTTGGCTTTGATTTCACGTGTAAAAATAATGAAGGTAAAGTAGGGTTGTATTATTTTTCAACAGTACTCAACTTTTTACTTACAAAGTTTTTTTTGTATTTGTGGGCATCTTCTCGAAAACATTTTCTTGAGTAGTACAAGGGAAAAACTTTTCCAAATAATATATTATTAAGGTTTTTTAAGTTCGAGCGATTATATAATAAATATAAAAATGTATAGTTTAATAACACTACTGTACAAAGGAATAATCGTCCAGAGAAACACGTATTGCCCCTACTACCAACTTAGAATATTGTATTAATACATTTTCCTATAACATTGGCATCCCTGTCTAGTTTTGTGTAGTAAACCAAGGCCCAATGTGAAGAGAGCCGAGAGCCGAGACCGGAGAGGTGATGTATGTGTCTGTAGTTGCATCCGTTAGGAACATAGTTGAGATAATGATCACCTCGTGCATCCTGCAGGACTCCGAGGTGCGCATCACGTTTGATGTCATTTTACACCCGACGCCATTTTCTGCTTACGCCCGACACCATCTTACGCTCGACGCTAAAGGGAATCTTCGAATCTAATTTGGGATTTTTAGGATCGATCGCATCAAAACGTTTAGGTATATCTAAAATTTCATTTCCGGCTGTTGCGTTCTGTAAACATAATTATTGTAAACTTAATTGCCTCACAGTTCTTTGGAATAACCTAACTTTATTACTACTTTCTCTTTTCCGCACCCAACGGTGCATATGGCACTGTTTTATACACCAAGCACAGTTAATTTTTATATTTTGTTACACGAAGACAAAGTGTTCAGTTTTACCGTCCGGGCGTCCGTATCAAATATGAAATATTTTTATGCGAAAAATCATCTTGAAATATACATATATATGAATCCGCACCCTCGCGCATGGTAGTCTAATCAGCCAACCACTACGCCAAGGAAGGAATAACCTCGTGGCGCGCAACAATTTTTTTTAACTGGTAGGTTAAACATTTTACCAATTTTTATAACCTTCCTTTTAAACTTGAATCACCCTTATCAAGTTACATTATACCTAATAAAAAAAGTTTTTGAATTATTTTCCGAGTCATTATTTTACTTTTATGTGTTTTTTAATTAATCATATTATAAGATAAATACTTTGAACAAGAATTCACTAAAAGAGGCGTTTCCATACAAATTTTCGATTATTATCGAATTCCACCGTCAAAAGACTCCAGCATTTAGGCCAATACACGAAACGAGTGACGTAGATGTCTAGTGATGAGGTAGATGTATATTGATGACGTAGTGGGTAACTAGACACCTTAGACACGATAGTATTTTTCAAGTATAGAATGGCACTTCTCTGATATTCTTGTTCGAACGATAAATTAATTTAAAGTTTTTTTTTATACCAAAGTAAAGAATAACCGTTCCTCAAGACGTTCTTATTATTGTCCGTAAGCAATTCAAATAAAAAGTAAAAACCGAAAAAACTTCTAATAAAAAAAAAATGAAGACTTTTTAAATATAATATTTTTTGATGTAGATAAATAAATCACAAACTTCTAATTCTCATCAATACTCAAAACACTTCTTATGTTTTTCCCATTAAGGATCCAATTGCAGCAATCTAAGGTTAAATCCTGCGATCCTTGTTTTGGACTTCTGTTGATTCGTATCACTAAATCTGTGAAATGTCCCTTATCTCCCCTGCCGCCTCCTCCTCCCCCCACCCCTCGTCCAGCTACTTTAAGGCTTTGTGCTCAGCCTTACACAGCTCAAGCTCTAGAACACTTCCACTGTAGCTGTCGTGGGACTTTTAACCGTAAATTGTTTACCCCACTTTATTTTTAAGCAACGGAGTGCTAAAATTTTACAATACGTGGTAACTAGACTTTACTACGTATGTACAAGTGAGCTGCATGCTAGCAAATACTTTTATTGCTTAATAAGGTTTACAAAAGTACAACTCTTGACGATTCTTAAAGATTTACGAAACTATTTGTCTTTTTGTTCGGTCTTATTTTCTCTGGGCAAAGTTTATTAGATCTGAGTATTGGGTGGTAGTGAATGAAAGAATTTTATACTATTTAACTAAGTAACCATCACACAATTTCTCCAAATTGTGCATTCCTAGGCAGAGAGGATAGAATGCCACACCACTCTGTCCTGGCACACTTCCCTTACTTCATCCAGATTCATTTTCTTATGCACGTCAATAATTCAGACTTTTCCCGTGAAAAAATTATATTTCTTTTATAATCAAAAACTCACATTATAAGGTGTTTTTTAACTCGTTTTTAACCCTATAGAGAACCTTATTTTATGGTGCTGAAAAGATAAACTAGCGCCTGAGAGGCGCACAATATTTAAAACCTATTTATTCGATAAATCAAAATAATTTTATATTTTTTAAAATCTTAATGAAATTTTCATATTATTAATAAGTAAATAAAACATAAAGGTTTATCTTAATTTTTTTATTTTTAGGATAATAAAAACCAAACCAAACCAAAACCAAAAAGTAACAATAACCTGCAGTCTTCTGTATTAAGGTATTTATGCCACATTTAGTACCACAGTTTTGTAGCTATGACGGTATGCATCGTCATAGCAACAAAACGGTGGTACTTACCGAGCAGAAGCGACCATCATTCGGCGGAGATGACCAACGACTGAGTTGGTTTGGCAACACAAGCTTGCACGCGCTTCGGTGAAAAAAGACAGCGATATATATGTTTCGCGGTTGCCTCTGAGGCGCACGTTATCTTTCTAGGGTTAGTACTAAAGCTTTTAATTTCAACTTTAACTAGGAATTAGAATTTAATAATTTTTATTTAGCTCATTTAAACTTTTTGTTTAAATACTACATCTACAAAAATGTTATTATATAAGACGGAGTAAGCAATAAATACTTAATTTTATGTGTTCATTTTATTTTTATTTAATTTTATTTAGTTGACCATAAAAAATACTGTTACTTCAAAACCATAAAGAGAAAGTCTTTCCATTAAATCTTACTTTTATACACATAACGGACTAAAATAGGTTGGTACCTATATTATATTAATTTCATTTAAAACTTTAACATAACCGCAACTGGAAAAAAATTAAAATCACTCTATTTTCAATATTTTGTAATAAACAATAGTTTTCTGCTCGTAAAATAAAGAAATACTTAATTAAAAATTTAATTACTTCAAAAATCTTTTTTTTCTTTAATTACTTTTCTTATTGTTGCAAGTTTTCTTCAAGTTTAGTAACAAGAGTTACCATTTGCGACACTTAACGTTTCACTAATTACTTATATACATACTTCATGAAACTATCGTATGCAACATTTAGAATGTAAATAAAATAATAGAGGCACGATGCGATGCTGCATAGAATATAAATATTGCATATAGAAAGGTAACCAGAATATGGAGGTACGGTGCATTGCCGATTCTCTGGAGAGCTCTGAGGAAGTGTATAAACGTGTTCAATGTCGATTCACAAAAGTAATTCGTTTTATATGTGACGTTCGACGGTGGAAAACTATGTTAACTATAAAACTAAAAATTTACAGGAGAAAAAAAAACACTGTAAAAGTAGGAAACATAAGGACAAAAAAGCATACTGCACTATATTTTTTATTCAATAAAGTTATAAAAAAAAAACAATTTGTGGTGTACATTAGATACCATGAATGAAGACCCGGGTTCTGTTATTCTATTCTTCAAATCAACTTTTTATACGTGATCTTAAATTGGAAGTGTAATAAATTTAATTATCAAATTACGCAGTAATTTTCATAGTATTATCGACGATATGTATTAGATCAACAGGGGCGGATAAATGAAAATACAGAGGTATTAAAAATATATTTTATGTCTTTATTGAAATGGCCAATGAATTTTATAATAATATTAGGTAAAAGAATTTATATTTTCGTTAAAAATACGATTCCAGTCACCGATAAAGGTTTTGGAACCCTGGAGAATTGAATAATACAGGTAAATTAATAATACCCATTGAATAATATTGTCCCATGTTCTGTTTATAACCTGTCTTGTAGTTATCTTTTAAAAAGGAAGTGTGTCGTAAAAAAATATCAACAAAAAAAAGTTTCTCTCCGTCAGGAAAAAAATGCTGTTATTAATTTGTTGAATGTAGTTAATAAATAGTTAAATCGCCTAACTGTTTATTCGTCCAAGTCGTAATTGACACTATTAATAATAATAAATACCTCCAAACAGTAAATTTATATTATTTTTTATCATCAGTTTTGTTGAGTGTCAAGGCGGCTCGGCTGGTTGCTACATTAATTTGTTTCAATTAACTTTAATAAGCTGTAAAGATAATTTGTGCATTAAACGTATACGTGATAATAATAAGAGTAAACTTTGAGTGCGGAGTCCTTAAAACTTAAAACCGTTTACGATTTATGAACCTTCGGCACCCGAACTTCTGAAAGGGCGGTCTTAAGGGGTGAGGGAGAGAGACGGGGAATTTCAGAAAGGGGGAGGGGGCGATAAATCGGTCTCTTGAAATCTACCCCCGAATCAGCCCAATGAAACCGTTTCTTCGCTGAAACTGTATTTCCTGTTTCAGACACCACACTTCCGGATTGGTAGCGCGGAAGTAAATGCGGTCAAAATGTTGAAAGTTATTATGTCTTGGATTTCTGCAGCGAAATTTTTAAAAGCACTCATATGGCTGACCAAACAAATATAATTTTAAAGTTAAACTGAAATATACTACCAACTGGATTATGCCTCCCGAGAACCTTAACCATGCTTGCCTATTTTACAAGGCATCAGGTTCTATGCGTCCTGGTCGTCCACTGTTGACAATTCGTCGGCAGTTTGAGCCAGAGCTGCGGGACGTGGACTTAACTTGGGAGAATGCACGGGAGCTGGCGGCCGATCGCTTGGCCTGGAGGCAGTTTGTGGAATTCATATGCTTCACATATAGAGCGGATATGGTATGAAGAAGAAAAATAATGTAAAACTTACAAGACCAGTATAGAAGAATATATATCTATTAAAAATAAATATTGGTGAATATCAAGGTAACATTCCTGGGATAAATATTAGGTCCTTACATTTGAAATTGGCGTTTTGCCGTACTGGCAACTTTGATCTCAAGTATCTTCTCTTTGGTTAGGAATTCCAAATTCAAATTTATACAGCTATTTACTCAAGTATTGTGTGTTTTGAAAATTATAATTCATTTGTTTTTTCCTCAATTGTTTTTTTCTTTGCGTCACTCAGTTTACAAAATGGAAAACTTGAAATGGATTACGAGTTCCACCGTGGCACCAGTGCTGCAAAAACGGCTCGAAGGATTAATGATGTGTATGGCGACGGTGCCGCAAAAGAAAACACAGTGCGTTTTTGGTTCCAACGTTTTCGTTCTGGAAATTTCGACCTGCAGAACAAGCCCCGTGGACGGCCGGAGACCAAAGTTGATAATGAAGAATTGAAGGCTATTGTGGAAGCGGATCCATCGCAAACCACGTCCGATGAAACCACGTCCGAGTTAGCTGCGGGCTGCGGTGTTACTGATAAAACTGTTTTAATCCACTTGAAGCAAATTGGGAAGGAGAAAAGCTTGAAAGGTGGGGACCTTACGAATTGAGTGAAGCAAATCAACAAACGCGCGTTGACTGCTGCGTTCCATTACTTAACCGGCACAATAATGAAGAGATTTTGAATTGAATCATTACCTGTGAAAAAAAAATGGATACTGTATGATAATCGGAAGCGCTCATCGCAATGGCTGAACCCTGCCGAACCAGCAAACCATGCCCCAAGCGAAAATTGACTCCAAAAAAGTTACTTTTGAGCGTTTGGTGGACTAGTGCTGGTGTCGTTCACTACAATAAAAAAAATCTGGCCAGACGATTACGGCAGATGTCTATTGTCAGCAACTGCAAACCATGATGGAAAAGCTAGCTGCTAAACAACCGAGGCTAGTTAATCGCTCTAGACCACTGCTGCATCATGATAACGCTAGACCAACTTCTAAAAGGGCAGTCGGGTACCAAATTAGAGAGCTTCAGAAAGGGGGAGGGGGCGATAAATGTCTTAGACATCCACCGAATCACCCTGAACCCGTTTCTTCGCTGAAACTGTATTTCCTGTTTCAGACAACAGATTGGTAGCGCGGAAGTAAATGCGGTCAAAATGTTGAAAGTTATTATATTTTTTGCAGCGAAAATTTTAAAAGCACTCATATCTTGCAACAAAATAAAAGTTAAACTGAAATATACTACCAACGATTATGCCTCCGGAGAGCCTTAACCATGCTTGCATATTTTACAAGGCATCAGGTTCTCTGCGTCCTGGTCATCCACTGTTGACAATTCATCGGCAGCTTGCGCCAGTGCTGCGGGACGTGGTTTAACTTGGGAGAATGCACGGGAGCTGGCGGCCGATCGCTTGGCCTGGAGGCAGTTTGTGGAATTCATATGCTCCACATATGGAACGGATATGGTATAGAAGAAGAATAATGTAAAACTTACAAGACTAGTATAGAAGAGCTACAACAAATATGTCCTTTACTTACAAAATGCCAATTCATAGGTAACATTCCTGGACCTAAAATATATCGGGTATTCATTTTAAAAACCTGTTTTTTTGCGATTTATTTTTTTTTTAATATGAACTCTTTGTATGTGTTTATTTTTCGAAATTCCATAATACTTAAAATACTATTAGTTTACAAAGAGGCGTTTGTGATAATCATTGAATTAATACTTTCAAAATGTTAAGCAATCCGTACTAAAAACGTCTATTAGAGAATTCGCTTTTTGTTCAGCATAGTATTTTTAATTTGAGTGAAAAGTTTCCCGAAGGTTTAAATTTAATCCAGTGCCCTTAAACCCGCAGTACCACTAGCTAAAACTGGCTTGTAAACAAAAAGGATCCTTTTATGTTTGTTAAAAAAAAACTTTATCCCTCTTAACATAAAATCAAGGTTTAATCAGTGAAGCTCGTTTCTTCTATAGAGGTGTTATCACTACCGTACCCACTCTTTTGTGAAAAAGCCTAAAATAATTATTTTTGTAACATTACTCTTTTTCATGTGCTTTTTAACGAAATTTTTGCAGGCAAAATTTTAGGCTAATGAAAATATACCTCAGGTTGGTTTATCATAAAAAAGAAACGTTTTCTTTCTTTTGTGCTTTCAGTACTTAGATTTAAATTCTATGCCAAATTTATGAGAATTAAAATATGAAAGGCTAATTTTACTGATTTTTTTAATAAAAATGTGTCTTATAATTTACTCGGAAATAATTCCAATTAAAAAAAAAAAAATCTGTAAAACAGTGCCTTTTAATTATTTTTTAAGAGGCTTACCCAAAGTTTTAAAAATATCATGTTTGGCTCTTATAACATAGACCCAAGTTAGCATTAATACACTTTTTCAAAAATGATTATTCTATTTCACTGAAAAATAGATTGACATAATATACTATACAAGATAATTTTTTTAAAAACTCTGTGGCTTTCCATAAATCTGGAATATCATAATAATGGTGTAATACGTCAAGTGGCCACTTTTTTTTTTACATAATCTCAGCAAAGATATAAAAAAAAACAATATATACCAACTTCCGTCATGAGAAAAATCCAGATTTGTGTTCAAGTTCAAGTATTTGAACACTATCAAAATTTAGTAAAAAATGGTAATTTATAATTTTCCGATTTATTTTTGCTTTTCCATTTCATGCCACACAGTCTTTTGATTATTTTGCTAAGAAATCTTCCCATAACATGGTAATACAATGTTTTGATACTCCGAGCATATTGGATCAGCGACGGTTCCATTTACATACGGTGGTGGTGGGTTGGGACACGTAGGGTGGGTTGAAACAAGTAGGGTGGTTTGCGACAGTGCTGGGCCTGGATTGGGACAGAGAGGGGGGTAGATCTGGTCACAGTGCGGCCCTCGCAAACTTTGGACGAATAATTCATGGGATTCAGGTTCACCGTTTATGATAATACAAGGATTTAAACGGAGTACAAATTGTTCCTACCTAATGCAGCGGCAACCGTAAAGCGATATCAAACCTATTCTGACAGTTATATCATTTATGGCACCAATATTTCAGAAATTCAAGGATGAAATCGTAAGCCATATTTGGTTGAAAATATTATATGCGTTCTGAGAGCTGCTATGTTTTTTTACTTAAAAACGTAATCTTTAATTACTATTAGAAATCGTTTGTTAAACTTTTTTTTTTAAATTGCAGTCTCAAAAAATTAAGAGAGGTGCATGTTAATATAAGTAATTAAGCGAATATCGAAAGATATGTGTATCATATATTATATATATAACATATATGTATCATATTTTATGTACTTTATGTATTTTATGTATAAATTTATATTATTTAAACCGAATTCGATTATTCGGCTTTATTTAATTATGTTTATTAATATGTTTTTTTAGTGATCGCTGTTTCGTCCTGTCAAAGCATTTTCAAACTGTCCTAACAAGGTATCATTACCATTATATAGAAGCAAACAATCAAGTTTAATTATAAAACATGGAGTTCTGTAAAATTGTTTTCAACTGGCTCAATGTATTAAGTTATTTACATATTATGTAGAACGTGTAAATTTTAGGTAAAATTTTTGTCTTATCCTAATTTTTTACATTTATTTTTTAATGATTACTCTTACTTTATACTTTTTTAAGGAAGCTGTACGTTGAAAAATTAGTAAACGAAAAATGTTTGAGATCTTCCTCTCCATTATACTATACTCTATCCGTTGCTTGCTACTCAATTTGGAAATATCCCAGATGAACCGCAAAGTATTAGTTGGTTTTGATAAAATATCCTTCACGGACGATTAAGCAATTCATTCTTGGAATGGATAGTTTAATAATGAAGGAATGTTTCCAGAAAACGAACATCCACCATTATGGGAGCAAACGAAGAATATTATATACATGTAATAGCTGACAGACTTTCGTTCCCGCCATTCTTCAGTCTCTAGGACTCTTCACCCCTAATCATCTTATGAACTCCTGATAATAATACTTAGTTAATTAACAAGTTTTCTATTTACTTTCGTCCGAATATTTTTACACAGAAGCGTGAAATTTCCCTTCTAGACGCCTTAACAAGTTTACTTTATATCAAAACTTTTTGTTTCGCAATTAAAAGGAAGTTATTCTATTTAAGTAAATTTTAATCCAACAGTAGCTCCAAAGCGGAATTAGTGTACAAACGGATGAATATGAAAATATTTTCTTGTTTCAAACATAAATTATTCTTCCCCTTCGCTTCGTGTTAAACCATTACAAATGTAGGTATTCCGGATTCCTATAGTATTCCCTAAAGCGCATATTTTAAATACTCGTGTAAGCTTAAGGCTCTGGTAATAATTATTATGGTACATTACTTAATAACATATATCACCCCAGACAATGAACGTGTTAGTATGTTTAGGTATGTCTTGTTGGTATCAACATAAAATTAACTGTACTCAGGCATGCATGAAGAAAATTCATTTATCTTACTTTATTATTACAACTTACTAATAGAGAAAATATTATTATTTTTGCTGCGTGAAATATAACCAACAACAGAGACCCAACGAGGCGAATCAGGATACATTTTTTCGGTTGGACCAACTTAATTAAATGCTTTATTTTTGTATCTGTGTGCTTGTTGTATTATTGAAAAAATAATTTGTAGCACATAATGAATTTATAGTTCGAAATAGATACAAAAGCACTACAATTAATGCACAGTAAATTGTTGTTAATTACGAATTATAAATTAACGGTTGGTATTTTTTGACAGTCAAAAAATATTAAAATAAGTTTGGTTTTTGATTCAAATAATTAAATTCATAAATTTCAATGGATACGATTAAAATGATTGTCGAAAAAACAAAATGTAAATACTTCTTTCTCCACATACATGTTACATAAAAAATATTTTAATGTAGTACATAAATTGTATAACATAGATATAGAATTACTGGTATTAGATGCATACATTTTTGTTAAATAAAATTTGTAATAAAATAGGTTCGTAGTACGAATAACAACTAAAATGTTCAATTTATTGTAGAAATCGGAAGAAGTAATAAACTGCTAAAAATTGTTGGATAGATTTTCAGAGGTGTGAAGAAGGTTCCCAGAAGTTATTGGATGTTCCCCAAGTAAAACAAAAGGGGCGCACTAAATATAACCTCCCTCCCCTAATAGGCTTTCACTGCCAACAAGAGTGTACTTATGTGAAATAAAATACTCAACCCAATTCAGTTTTTTTTAGAAGTAGGTATGATATATTTATGAAAAAAAAAAAATTAGGACCTAGTGGTGTGCATAAGGCACTAAATTAGTTTACCAAGTGTAGTACATCTTGATGTTTTTTTTTTTTACATGAAGGCATCTGTCCTACGCTTCAGAGAGTTCAAGGTATCGCATATGAATTTTTTTGTGTGAAAAACTACAAAAAATAAATATTTTATATTGACGCCGCCCGTGAGAAATTGTATCCATGACTTTATAAACAGCAGCCCATCGCTCTATCGCTACAACACGAATCGGATTTTCGAAAAAGTGAAATTATTCTTCTAGAATAGCAACAAAACTATGCACACTTTATGGTCTTTTAAAAGAGACGTTAATTCTGTATATTTTTTGTGCGAGATCGTAAACTTTCAATATGTTGCACACAGAAAAATGTTAAAATAGCATTCAATATCAACATTAACTGTCAGGTCAAGCTAACGTACAGTTTGCGCTTTACATACATGGGACATTTTGCAAAATGCACAAGAAACTATACAATTTTCTGTCCCGTATATAGTTTGATTAAATATTTTAGTTTGTTACTTAAGGAAACTGAAAAATTACTAATAATAAATAAAGTGGCCATAACAATATCGTTTAAATTTATTTTGAACCTAAAAACAGACATACATCCATAAACTATATAAAAACATTTTTGGCAAGAAAATCTCGAAATGCTAATCTTTTAGTGGCTTTTAGATAAATATCATAAGTTATGTTTGAAATGAACTCAGGCGTTATTGTTTATTATTATTACGTCTACGTCATACGTTCCCTTAATCTCATAATACAGAACCCTTCACCGTGACCCACTGAGTAATGATAAGTTCAGAAACAATTATCTTCTCGTCTAAGAAAAAAGATAATCCAGGATTAAGCCATCGACTCAAGGTAAATTCATGTTCTCCGAGTAAGTCCCTTCAGAATATGACAGGGAAATCATTCGCCGATAGTAATCTCCAGTCATTCATCTGGATTAACTATGGGAGATATTGGAAAAACTCTACCGGACTAATCGTTGTGATCAATTATGTTTTGAAAAATTATTCACCATAATATATTTTTTGTCAATATTTTTATATAATAGGTCTGTACTGTATTAAAACATGAATAATATTGTTCATTTCATTGAATTATTTCAACCTTTTTTTTCACCAAGAAGCTTTTTAACAAAATTACAAAACTTCAAAGTAAATAAACCATTTTTTATAATCTCAACCAAAGCCACACGCCACTAGACAGACACCATTGCATTGTGATATTACGAGGGTAATCCCAAAATCATATTTAAAAAAAACAGAAAACCATTTGTTTTCCATAATATCATTTATAAAGTTTAAAATTTTCTATTTTTCATGATAATTGCCATTTCGAGACAAGGTTCAAAGCTTTCTGAAGAACTTGGCGGCAAACTGGTATGACATGAGATTGTAAAACTGACACAGCATCTACAAAAATGCATCTATCGTAATGGCGAACCCTACACAACGAGTCGAACAAATAAAAATAATGAAATTAAACAACTTTTGTTTTAAACTACTGTTTTTATTATTTAACACTCCCAACCGGTTTAGTTAGCGACTTATTACTTAATTTTAAATTATTTTTATACAAATCCCTGATGAAGGAGTAGTGTTCCGAAACCGGTTGGAGTGTTAAATAATAAAAAAGTAGTTTAAAACAAAAGTTGTTTTCATTTCATAATTATGGAAAACTACAAAGTGAGTGCTACAAACATTGAGTTAATAAATAAAAATAAATTCACTTAAAAAAATTAAATCAGAAATTAATTCTGGTGTAGGTATAATGTAGGTAGGATGACCTCTTTCACAATGCTTTGTGTGTTGAACATCTTGCTAACAAAATCTGACAAAAACACGAAAATATGTCGATTTTATTATAATATATAATGTGTTTTAGTATGATGGTCTCAGATTTATGCAATAAAGTTTATCGCCAGATCTGAATGCCATAAAGTTTGTTTGTTTCATTAACTTGATTTGTCTTTGTGGTGAACTTATCCAGCAGTACCTACTTACCCAGTAAACAGTGTCATACATTATCATGCAAACCCCTTTTAATCTATTAAGTGTATAATGGTAGGCTATGTTAAAACAGTAACAGTAGAATTTATTAAATAAATTCAAAAATTGTTAAATTCAGACGTTTAGGAACGGTGAGACATTAAATCCTAATACAAGGTAGGACAAAAAGAATACCCTGGTTTTGGAGAGTTATTAAAACAAATTTGTTGAATTTATTATAATAAAAAATATGTCAAAAATATCCGGAGACTACGAAATTCATGATGAATTTTGTTACGAAAATCGTTCAATTTATAATTTAAATTCTTTAAATTCTTTTATTTTATTTTATCGTCCTCATAATCCAGACATTTATTCTGTCCCACGGTAGTAAGTTATATTTTTTAATGAGTATTATAAATATAATATATAATAATCATAAAAACGAAATCAAATTTCTTTGAAAGGAAGAGTGATTAAATTTTACAACAGAAAAAAATAAATTAAAATCGCAATACGGAAAAATACGGCTGAAATAATATAACTACATAACAGGTTTGAGAAATTAGCAGACTCAAAATAAAATGTGCTGTATTAGGAAAATTACAGATTAGTAATTCTAAAATCAATTAACTAAAATGTAATTTTGGCTTAAATACCAAAGTTTTCAAAATTTATTCCATTAAATGACTCGGCCATAATAAAATGGTCGTACATTACCGACATTAAAATGAATAGTGGTGTCGTACTAAATAAAGCTCACGAACGACATTAGAACGAATTCCAGAGCTTAGGATTCAAAATGACAAAGAAGTTCAAAATCCATTAATTATAAACTAGTCGATTTTTATTATAAAGAAAATGACATTATTTGTGGTACACTGACTAAGAAACAGAGTTGTTCGTACAATAGGCATGTCATTTGCAGTAACATCTATCGAACTAACTCAATCAAACAAATGGGAGTTTCGAACTGTATGAAGACTACATGACGAGTGTTATAATAATAGGCGTTCACGTTATGAAAACTATGCTGAAACGTATTACGTTTATAATATTACGTAGTGCTGAAACTTTGTTGTTAAAGTATCAAACTATGTGGAATGAGAACTTAAATTACATTAAAAGCAGACTGTGTTTGTAATGTCTTTTAAACACATTATTATACTACAACTAAAACTTTCCCTAACGGTGCATAGGAAACTGTATAGGAATGCCAAGTGCAGTGTGTCTTGATATTTTTTATTGAATGAAAGCTAGGTGATCAGTCATACGCTTCAGAGTTAGTCCAAGGTATCACATTAACAATACTATTTTAATTGAAAACCAAATTCAAATAAATCATTGAAATAACCCTGTTGAGAAACCTTATGCGTGGAAGCCTTACGTGTTACCACTACGCCACGATGCGTATTTATTATTATTAATTTAAACATCTAAAATAGAGAAAATATATTTGATCCTTACAACTGCATGTAGTACTAAGTCCAAGTATGGTAGAAAATTTAATTCCAAAAGTTTTTACGAGCTGATAGCTCGCTGATACTGGAATATAAAATTTCCATAATGGCTGAATCGAGATTATGATGGAATATTTTAAAACATCATATTAATTTAAAACTTTCGCTTCTGTTTTTAACTTACACACATAAAGGCCTATGAAGATAAAGTATTACACAAAAATATGGGTAGGTACGTACTTTCAGTTTTACCGGAGAACAATATATTAAAAATTCTAGCTTGCTAGAGTAAAAGTTTTTCTCATAAAACACTTAAGTCCTTAAATCAACATAAGCATGATTTTTAATACTCTATTTATTTATAAATATGTAGCTACATAATAAATTAAAATCGTATGTTACTATGTCACTTTACACAATTTTAATATAACAAAATAGGTTTAAAAAATATATACCTACGTAAGAGTTTCATTGACCTAAAAAGAAAATTTTGGTTTTTAACTGTTTTGACGCGGATCATGCTTTAACCTATAATGATATACTACCATTTGACCACAACCCGGTAAAAAAATTTGTTTTCCACGTGATCACCCATACGCTCCTAGTTGCACAGTTTACACCCGCACTGTGCAAGTGTGTACCCCGCAAGGTGTGTACCCTCCGTTACGGACGCTACGAACGTTAAAATTGAGGTTGATCTTAAAATATTTTCAAAGTCAGAGATGATTTCAAATTTTTAATTGTAAATCATTTTAAAAATCTCTAGTTGATTGATATTAGATTGCGTTAGAATTCTAACAGAATCTAAATTACAAAAAATGAAATAACTCGCTAGTAAAATATTTAACTTGATATTTAACTTTAATATCAATACATAGATGTCGTTAGCAACGCATATTTGAATAGTTTGGAACATGTAACATATAAGCGAAATAAAAAATGTTACCTAGTGTGGATATTCGCTAATAAGCGGAATGGAAAATGTTGTAGTACCGAGCCAATGACAGGTCATAAGCCCTGTAATCGCTTGAATATCAATATTCCCGAATTTGAAAAAAAATCATTTCACCTCGAATATAAAAATCAAGATAATAGGTGCTTTGCTTTGTATTTGAAAAGTCAAAGAATGTGAGTTTTTAACAAAATTATTGTTTTTAACCTATTCTCTAGTGTGTGGTTATAAAAAAGCCTTAACGTAGTGTGGAACATCCTCCCACGGAGGTTCTAGTAATTAATAGGGGAACAAATTCTGGGATACGTTTTTGTTTCTATCGTCCATCAATGTCAAACTCTCGCCGGGTATTAGGATACTCCTAGGAGGTAGGAGCCGCTGTGGTTTTCTTGCCATTTGAATCCCAAAACCACAAAGAGTGCGAGAGCTTTGCGAAACAAAATTAATAGACTTATGAACTTTCGGAATGGAAACTTTTGAAAAATCTAATAAAAAATGATTATTTGAGGTGTAATTTCTTCAAATGAGCAAATTATTCTCGTAAAGTTGAGATTATTAAGTTTGTTTTTTGCAAATCATGGACGTGATAAAGTTGCGTTTTGACTGGTAAAATTTTGAATATTTTTGAAAAGAAATTTTCTTTCTACAATTTTCGTAATAACTTACCGAGATATTTCATTGTTAGTACCTCATGTTTTAAAATTATTACTCAGAAATAACTGGAACTAAAATTGGAACAAATTTGGTAAAATAAAAATTGAGTCCAAGGATTTTCTAATCCGAGTTTTGCACATCATTTCTGTTGATTGTTTTTAATAAGAAAAATATCAATGAATACAAAATAAACGTAAGAACACTACGTTATCATCATCATTCTATATTTTTGAAATATATTTATTTATGTAAATAGCATTTTGAATTTATAACTTGCCTCCAATCTAAGCTATTAAACGACAGCATATGTGCAGTATCCTATGGGTTTATTTACCGAAGTTATGGGTAAGTAATATTGTGGAATTATTTATAATTATATATTTTTATTAGTCGGACTCAGCGCATTTTATTTTTAATTTATAACTAAATAAGTTCATAATTTCAAATGATTCAGTGTCCTAAATATTGAAAAAAAAAATTTGTAAAAAGCCTTATTTAAAATATCACACTTTTAAAATTTTTACAAAAAGGAACGTTGAATTACGTTCATCCTCGCGATTTTTATATCAAATTAGTATTATAAATGACGTGCAATAAATTAATTTTATTTAAATATGGCTGCATTGTTAAACCCTTATCCGGGAAGCACGACCGTCACGATTAAGCTTTAGATTTTCCGGAAACCCCCACCACTTCCCAACCCCTAACCCCCACCCCCCCTCCACCGGAAGTAGGCTCCCAGCCCGACGTGAGTTATCTACCACAGAGTATTTTTTCTATCAGCCACATAAAATTATATGGCTCATAAAACAGGCCACACGACATACGGCGGGAAGGAACCTTGTATGCAAATCTTACAGCTTTATCCCTGTGTCACTCAGCACCTGAAATCACCCAAACAGTAAAAGTTTTACATGCATGGGAAAGAACGATTTTGTCAATAAAGCTTTCTACAAAGTATATTATCAGATTAATGTTTCTTGTCTCGGTAAGATTTGTGTATACGTGTAAACCCAAGTAACAATTTTAGTTGTCAATAAAGCTTTCTACAAAGTATATTATCAGATTAATGTTTCTTGTCTCGGTAAGATTTGTGTATACGTGTAAACCCAAGTAACAATTTTAGTTGTGAAAAGGTCTAAATAAGGTTCTAGAATGGTTTTATAATATTATAACCAAATTGTTACTTGAGAATATTACGAGTTTTTTGTTTCCATTTTTCATATTTATTTTACGCAAGTATTTATTACAAATTAGTTTATTGGTAAACTCACATTTTTTATTACAACTGATTCTTAATTTTAAAATGTATTTCTAAAAAACATAGTAGAAATTTTTATCTAACCAAACAATTTTTTCTAAGAAAAGTTGCTTATAATATATCTTTTATTTTCATAACTATACAACAGTAAAAATTAATTAATTTTATTAGGTAAACGTAGATTTATAGTTTCAGTTTTTCATGTATTTTTTCTGGATTCCATGATTTAAAATTAACCTTAATTTGCATTGTTGATTCTAATTAATGTTTTGCTGTTGGATATTGCGAAATTTATGGACTTTTTTTATACACGAGTACCAATTATACAAACAATTACGTTCCTTATTCGTGTCACACTGTCAGAAAGAGGGTGTGACTTGATTTAAGATTTGTTAAAACTTTACTTTAAAATAAACCGTTATGTGAAAAGAAAAAAAAAATGTAGTAGTTGCTTTAAAAAAATATTATTACGCTTTGAAACGGAAATAATGTAGCTCTGTTAACAAAATAACTACAAATATTGTATTTGTCAAAAATGTTTGACCACAAAATAATAATCAACAACATAATATTTGTGAACAATCGAATGTAAATATTATATTTGCGTTTGCAAGTAACTTATTTTGGTAATCGCGATCTAAAGATAACTGACATAAGCTGCCTAAAACTTTATCCCGAGAAATGAGGACTGGAATTTCTACTCAATTGAACGTCAGTGAAATAATTAATTAACATTTTGAACTGAAAAAATATTAAGTTTATACGAGTATAAATACCATTCGTTATTAATTGATTAAACGCAAAGGATAAAACGGACCAATTGTATACACAAACAAACTATCTAAAGTTGGCATTAAATTAGAAACATCACTACTTCCTGGTAATTAATTGAACTACCCAGGACGGCGCAGGACAGGGTTGAATAGAAAACGAAAATAGTTGCAATTATCTATTTTATAGGAAATAAAGATGATAAAGAAGAGGAAGTAGGTAAGAAAATTTAATTGAACCGTATTTTCTCTAAATATTGTTTAACAAGTACTATTTTCCAGTGAGAGTAAATCTTAATACGATAGAAATATAAAATAAAAACGGAAACCGTAACGTTATACTTTTAATACCATACAGCCTTAAGTGCGCATAAACCTGGTTTAATGGGCTGAATGCTGATGGTCTAAAGAGGGAAATTGCATTGATATACCTCCAGTCCAGTAAAGTTGGATGATGGGCCTTTAGAAATATAAAGAGGCTTTATTCTCTCACGGGTTCACGGTCATAAGACGTGGCCAATTTCACAATTTGAATGTAATACGTGTCTCATTTCCATGCTATGCTAATAGATAAATTAGGCTACTTAATATTAATGTTAATTCACCATTTACTCTCCATAAAAAGCGGAACCTTTTAATTATAGGAATACAATTTCAAGAACGCGCTACGCTGTTTGGCTGTAATTAAGTTCAATAAATAAGTCCAGATGGAGCTTTATATTGCAATGAAAAAAATACTCCACAACGCAATTTCAGATAAATAAGTAGTTTAAGGATTTTCTCAAAGCGGGTTAAATACTTCTGTAATTGTTTTCAAACGGTTTTGAAATCGTTGTGTATGGAAAATGGAAAATAGTTTTGCTCGTTTTGCAAAGTAACAAGCAATATGCACAATTTGATGAAAAAAATTAACAATGGTACTACTCTGCCATCAAAATCATAATATATGATTTTTTTTTTTTTTTAAGTAATGAAGAAAATCTGTGATTTAAAAATTCATGCAATTTATTTAATTTGTATCTATTTAAGTGGTACTAAAATTGGTTGATTAAATATTTTAGTTTATAAATTGACGGAATATGGCAATAAAAAAATATTTGTGCCGGAATAACAAAAGCACATTATCCTTGATTTGAAGATATTGGCACATAGCCAGTAAGATAGTGGTTTAAGGCTATATTTTGGCAAACTCTAAAAATAATTCATCAAAATATCACATCGCATTTTACTGAAAATTTCAAATCAAACATCTACAAATACTTAATTAATACTGCTACTGCAATTATATTAATATAATTTTAAAAAAGATACGCATATTAATTTATTGATGCACTAAAACGTAAAAAAAACATTTAAAGGTACATTCCCAAGAGTTATAGCAACTCATTTGGGACGAATCGACAATGCGAAATAAAATTTCTTGGGGTAAGCTGGTGAGATAAAGTTAACTTTGTTATTAAATGTACTTACGAAAGTAATATTTATAAAATATACGAAGAAAACACCATTGAATTGAACACCTCTAATCCGGACAGCTATGGATACATTTTTATTTGTTATTATGTTACACACGAATACAAATAATAAAACACTTCGTTCAACGTATCAAAAACTTGTGTAAAAATCCCAAACCTTGAAAATTAAATTAAAATCGTAAATCATCCGAGCAAAATGGAACGGAGAAGAATTTAATTTGGAAACCATTAGAACCTATTAAGAATCCGTCTACCGCGCGACCAACGCCAGTGGTGATGAAAAACCAAAGCAACAAATAGCCCTTGTGGAGACTTGACCCCAACCCGGAGGTTGGGAACCGGAGTTTACCTCCACCAGTCAACCCACTACACTACACCCCAGAGCCGCCATTCATTACGGAACAAGGGAACAATTGAACTGCCATAAAATGTAGCCACAAAAGGTTTTTATTTACGACCAGTTTTTTACCGCCTCATTCCTGTTGCCCTAAGATTTAACAAATATCAAAATATTGCGGTTCAGCGAGCCCCTGCAGCTGGTTTCACGAAACCGGTGATTAATCGCCTATATTTGTCTAGCGAAACAGAACAGCGGCCAGAAATAATGGAACTGTTCTACAAAAAGTCATATTTTTCAACATTAGAGCATTCCCGAAACCCCCGTATAAATGTCCCCCATATTATAATCACAGAGAAACAAAAGATTTTGACGTTTGCCTTTACGGTGGTAAAAAGAAACACAAAAGAAAAGGTTTTGCTTGGTAATTAAAATTGTTTAAAAGGTTCCCCCTTGCTTTTATTTTAAAATATATTCCGCAAACTGCGTTTTTTTTTAAAAATTATATTTTCATAATTATAACGTAAGAACTACAAGAAAATTGGCGTGCTTTTCGGGAAACCAGAAAAAAATATTTTTTCCTAAAAACTGTAAACGTAGTGTCGGCAGCGTGGCGTTGGCGTGTATGTTCAACAAAAACAATTTACATGACATGTTTGATACTTCGTTCTGTAACATATTCGAAATTTACCCAGTCCAGGTCAAGTTTCAGTTGAAAATCCGCTCAACGGTGAAAAATCACTTAAACGTGCCAGCTAACTGAGTAATTTGACATTCAAATTTATTCCGCATGACGTCATTCCCTACCCTTGCAGTTGTCGCGTCGCGTCGTGTCGCGCCGCGGCGCGCCGGACACGGAGAAGCTAATTTGCAACCCGCTGCTAGGGGATTCAGGAATATGCAAATCTCGATATAAAGTCGCCACCGATTATATTGGATTTATAACAGTCGTGTATCATCTCGTGAATTCCATCAGATTCATGATTACATATATTTTGATGAACATCCAGCGATTCCATTTCCACCATCAAATTTACGAATAAAATTAATTAACTACTCTGCTCTAACTTTAATAGTTAGCGATAATTTATGTTTTGGCGTCACCTAGTTGGTGGCCAATTAAGTAGTACAGATTTATGTGGGTGCACAGAAAGAGAGAGAGTAAAACAGGTACTTACGTTTTTTTACAATGGTTTATTCACAAAAACTAACTACTGATGCTAACACTTAAATGAATGAAAAATAATGTTGAAGATGGCTTATAAAACAATAATTTTAAATTCTCGAAAGTTGGCGGGAATAATGCGCCTTAGAGACGCGTGCGATCACGAGGCGAGCCGAAAGGATTCTCGTAGTAAGTTCGTACGCCTTCGTACGTGTTCGTCTTCCCTCGTCGCGTCATTGTCGGCGGTCGTCGGCGGCCGTCGGCGCGTGACGTCATTGTTGCCCGCCACAATGTCAACAAAACATAATTATCTTTATGGATACCATCATAAGAAAATTTGCCGATTACACCAAATACAATACGACATAATGTTGAAATTTATTTTTTAATGAAATCTCATTAAATTAAATTTCATATGACAGGGTTAACAGGCGCTAACTGGTCAAATAAATAAAAGTGCAAGCGTACCGAGTATTTTTATCTAACTTAACGTTTATATAAGTTACATTGAAATAATTAAAACATAGAATTCCACCAATTAATCTCGATAAAAAATGTGCATATGATATATCATTAATATTGCAAAGATTGAAAATTATCTAGCAAAACAAAAAAAATGTTTCGTAAAAACGTTCAAACTTATTTTAAGTGACTAAAAACTCCAAAATTTCTGAATCGTAAACATTTGTATGTAAATAACAACTGTATTACCAACATTAAATAAATCGGCATTTATAAACATCGTTTATATTTTCATTATTACAAGTTTTAGGTGTGTACTAAGTAGTTATAATAATAATTAAGGATAACTTTTATGGCGCCATTTTCGCAAAAAATATTACCTCAAAGGCGCTTAAAACATTTGAGATTCCCAAAGTAAATGCAGCTTAAATATAATTAAACCTAATAAGTCTAGAGTAATGGGATCGTTGAGGCGCTTTAAGCTTCTGAGATCTGCATTCAATTCCCACAAACAAACTTATTCTTCTTACTAAATATCTACAATTAATTTTAGGCAAATTTTCTGTATAGCAACAATTAATTTGTTTTCACAACAACTATTTTTAAGTGAGCTTGAACAAATTGTGTTTGAAAATAAAATTACATAACATATATTTCAATTCATTAAAATACGTTTAATCTTGTTTTAGTTCGTTTTTTTAATTATAAATCTTCAATCATAGTTGATTGTATTTTCCCATTTTTTTGTGTCTATTCTTAGATATATGTTAAGGCACAGATGTCATATTGTGTCCACTTATCATAGTTTTGAGAAAACAGGCATTACTCAAGTCCTAGAAAAATGGACCTTTAAGGGCAGGATCTTCCAAATCGACTGTTTTTGGTTGAGTCGTAAGGCATTAAATAGTAATTTTTTATGACCTAGAAAAAAATATATTTTGTTGTTCATGAATTGTTTTTGTGTATTCTACGGTTTAAAAAATAATAGCTACTACTTCGCTCGATCATAAAAAATCTCAAAGATAGGTAAGTTTTATGGGTATTGTTCGAGTTGTACTTCATGATTTATAACTCTATATAAATAAATAAAAAAATACAGAAAAATAGGAAATTATATTTTAAACAGTATTTTACGGCTAGTTTTTTTATTTTGGTTATCATTATTTTCTAAACCTCAGTATATACCAGTACGTTTATACAGAGTCCGACCGAGGGGGGTGAGGCAGCGCTAAATAACTAATTCGCTCAAAGAACGTGCCCTTAACAGGTCTAACTTTTTAAATGTCTCGCGATTGGCTTTATGTAGATGTATAAAATTTGCACAGAAGATTATTTAGTCACTATAAGTTCGCGCACAATAACTAACTTAATATATAAATTGCACATATATGACATCTGAGCTCTTAACCACCGATATCTTACCTTAAATCTCAAACTATTGTAATTTGTAATATCAGGTTCGTTAAATATTGATCAAATCAAATATTTTTATTTTTATATTAATTACCTAAACTCCCAATCCTGTATAGGTATATGGGTAGTATAATTTTATTTATTTATTTATTTAACCGCCTCAACGAGCCAGGAGGCCTAGTTACAGAGGGGAACAATGTCGCAAACACCCAGGCTTGAGAAAAATCACTTTTTAATTTTGTGTTCTCACCGGGAATCGAACCCGAAACTTCCGTATTGTGAGTCTAGTGTCTTAGCCATTACGCTACGGAGGCCACCACATAAAATAAAAAATAAAATTAAAATAATAATAATAAGTAAATCTGCTTTGGACTTGGACTTTAGACGGGAGCTGGCGGCTGATCGCTTGGCCTGGAGGCAGTTTATGGATTCCATATGCTCCACATAGGGAGCGGATATTGGTATGATGATGATGATGATGAAATCTGCTTTTTTTGAGGTTGCATAGCAACATTCTATTCCTGGTCCAACAGCGTGGCTAACACACGTGCCTTCACAAATTCATGTGAATTTACGTACGTACCTAATCGCTTATATTAACGAGAGTCAAAGTCAAGTACTGATTTAAATAATTACATTTCGTAATATTAATTTAAGGTCACACGTCAATCATGTACCTTCGTACAATGAATAATGCATGAAGCAGCCTTCGCCTCCGGTCCGAGTAGTGTGTGTGGGTGAGCCATCCCATACTACGAGTACCTTCTGAGTATAATATGTAGGTACAGTAGACAACATCCCTTATCGCCGCGTTCTACAGACGCCTTGTACTATTTTGGGCGCTCTATCTATCTAATATAAATCCTATCATTCCTTTTGACAGTTATGAAACAATCAGTTTGTTATTTTTTCTAATGCAGGAGAGTTTTATTTGAAAGCGGGATTGAAAGTAGGTAAGAAAGGTATTAACATTTTTGAAGAAAATATTCAGGGAATTCCTTTATTTTCAAACACGTATTTAAGCTTTTATCATGTCTTTATTGAGGTACATAAAAATTATCTTTAATTTATCACACACATTATGGTAATCTTTTTAAAATAGTAATTTTAAAGAATGCTGTGTTTCTATATCTTAAATCCGTATCATAAAAACTCTCCTCTGGTTATTTATTTTGCTGTGGTATAATTTATAGGAAAAATAAACATGGATGTGTGATGGCTGATAAACATGGGATGTAAAGAATCGGAGAACCTGTTGAAGGTAATTGTATAGTCCTGCATTCATACTCGTACAACATATTAATTTGTCACTCAAAATTCTTTTGTCTTCTGTTTTTATTATTTTTTATTTTTGTGTGAAATGTCGTTAAGTGTGATTTTCAGTGTGTATATCTTAAATGCTATGCACTCGTAAACAATTGTTTTTTTATTTTTTTTTATTTTTTAGCTTGCCGCATCCTATCGGTTTCTTGAAACAGGCAATTGCCCATTTAGAAACCGATAGCGCTGATCGGAGTTTTTCCATTTATAATATACACACTGCACCAGTATTCAGTTTATCTACGATATTTATTATGTTATATGCCTATGTATCTAGATATTCAAGAAGCTCTAAATTGTATAACATTGTTATACGTTTGTAAATAATATAAAAAAATAAAAAAAAAATAAAAACACCTACATTGCTTTAAGCTTAAAACAACTAAGATTTTATACAATACTTTTATATTAAAATAACACTTTTATTTTAACAACTGGTTTTAAGATTTAGTTCCAAAATAATTGAAGTCTTAGGTACTTTTCTTGAAACACGTTTTCGTGACATAATATTTTTGGCCAACTTCAAAACCATTTCGTCCTTTGGACAACTGTTACCGTAGTTTGATTTATTTGTCTCCGTCGCGTCGGCTTCGTCAGTAGGATAAAGGGAAAGCTAGCAATAATAGCTAAAAGTGACTTACTTTACAAAATGTTTCACAATAATCTGTTGAACTCCAGTTTCGGTTCCTAAATCCCTCTGATTTACTCAGCACGTGATGGACTTAAACTAACCTGGGAACTGTAGTCTAGTCGAAGTAATAAATAATAATGATATCTACCCATATGTGATTATACTTTTTCTTTTCTTTAAATTTTGTGTGTATGATGTATGTATATAAGTAAAATGTGAGGTAAAATGAGATGATAGACCAAGGAGGGAAATTTTTTGGAAATGGCCAGGACTTTTCGATGGATTATAGCGCCAGAAATGGATCTGTTGGTAGGTAGAATGTCTTTAGAAGAAGCATAAAAACATACAAATTATCAAATAGGCAGCCAGTTTCCAGGTTGTTACGCTCAACATTCAACATTTCATTTCATTATACCATATCCGCTCCCTATGTGGAGCATATGGAATCCACAAACTGCCTCCAGGCCAAGCGGTCGGCCGCCAGCTCCCGCGCATCCTCCCAAGTCAGGTCCACGTCCCGCAGCTCTGACGCAAAACTGCCGACGAATTGTCAACAGTGAACGACCGGGACGCCGAGAACCTGATGCCTTGTAAAATAGGCAAGCATGGTTAAGGCTCTCGGGAGGCATACGCAGTATATGGCCCAGCCAGCCGAAACGCCTTCGCCGGATGACAGTAGATACCAAGGGTTGCTGTGTCCGTTGCCTCACCTCTGTGTTCCTTACAAAGTCAAACCACCGCACACCTAAAATTCTTCTAAGACACCTATTCTCAAAACTTAGTATTCTGCTGTCTTGGGCCCTAGTTAGGTGCCACGATTCGCAGCCATAGAGAAGAACAGGTGTGATGCAGGAGTTATAAAGGCGGCATTTTGTTTTAACCGAGTAAATATCCGATCTCCAGACAGCCTTCATACTGTTGAATGCGGCGCCCGCTACTCCAAGCCGCACTCCCAGTTCTTTCTGAACTCTGCCGTTTTCTGTCATGTACGCTCCCAAGTATTTGAAGCTCTCGACCCTTTCGATGACTTGTCCGACAAAGCCAGGGGCATCTGGGCATCTTGACACGAGCTGTTACACATGACATGGGTTTTACCAATGTTGATTTTTAAACCCATTCCCATTTAAAACATTCAACATAGGCAGTGGAAAAATAATGTAAGCTGAAAAAATGTATAGAGCATACTGGAAAAACGATATGATGCAGCGTGCTACATAAAAAGACTATTCTTATTTATTAAGGCGGAAGCAAAGTTTATTCTTTTTAATTTAAAGAAAAGTTTTCTGTGATTTAACAATCTCTCCACGGAATTGAGATAACATATTGTTCAAGTCGTGGCAATACGTATTCACGGCCGTTATTTGTTCAATCGATATTACTCCTACGAGATTCATTTCTCTTCCCCAACATGTGTTAGCCCTGGGGTCACGTAAAAATAAACGTTAACGTTTTCCGAAATAAATATGTCCTCTCCCCAGCGAACTGTTTTTCATTTTGCTATACCAAGGAATCTGGAGTGATCTATCATGATAGACTTGTCGGATTAAGGATTTACTTTCTCGATATAACTGATTATGGGATTTGTATAATGTTGAACTTGGGGAGATCAATCATCTTAAGTAAAGAGTTATTTGTTAGGCTGTAATATTTTTTTGTTTGTTTTGTTTTTGTTTTACTGAACCTAAGACTAAGACTAAGTTAAAGAAAAACAGTCAATATTATTACTGCTCTTGATTTATTAAAGGAAAACTTTGTTTCACTACTTATCCATCACGAAAATATGGAAATGACAATAAGTTGTTTAAGACATCGCTAAACGTTTTATTGTACCTACTTTTCAATTAAAAATATTAGCATAATTTGTAAGTTTAATTCGGTATAATATAAAATACATTTTCAAGCTTGATGTTTGCCATTTGTTATTCGAGTATTGCCTTAACAGTACAATTTTCAAAGAAAATAAGCGAAATTAAAATTAAGCATAAGTTTTGAAAGCGTAGAAAATGAAGTGCTTAGCCTATCATAAGATTTACCAACGCAGAATACGTAATTTGGCAAACAAAGCTATTGTCCTGCAGGGCCAAAATAGCTTAGCGAGTATTTCTTAAATATTCAAGACGTATCCTAGATTAAAGCAGTGCCTACGAGGAACGACTTCCTGATTCGGGATATCCCCAAGGATTCGATTCCTTCACGATATAACCTTAAGGCTTTTTGCCTCCGTATAACTCCCAATATCTATGACAAAAACGTTCGGGTTTTTTGTACGATCGAATGATTCGAGTCAAGGATGTTAGACTTTGAAATTTCGAACTTTGAATTTACATAATATCAGATTTTAAATAATCAATACTTAATTATTATATCCGCAAAATTGTCTATATCGTGGTGTTGTGGTTAGCGCGTTGGCTAATTTGAAAAATTTATATCAATGTTGTGGTACACATGAAAATATTTTAAATACAATGCGTTGGACAGGAACTAGAGCGTAATTTTGATCATCTTGCCTTCATCTAGTAAAATGATTATGATACGCTGTACTTGGTGTTTTAATGCAGCGCCAGGTGTGGATAAAAGAAATTAGTAGTACCTAGTAGACCTTATAAAAAGGTAATAATAATAAAAAAAAATAACTTAGTACCCAAGTCATGATTTTTACAAAACAGGTATTCTAACATGCCTAAGAAAATACATACACACATTTTTTACAAATATTTTTATTTTTTTTTATTTTTACAAATACTTTTGTATTGAAATAAACCACTTATAATTAACAAAATTTTGAATGTGTACAAATATTTGTAGACAAATTACTGGATCCAAAAGTGCTTGTATTGTTGTGCTACAAAAAAAATCAAATTTTCTAGTATTCAGCACTATTATTTATAAAAAGAATTGTTATTATTATACCGAATAGTGAGAAGAAACATTCACTACAAAATAGTAAAATTCATTTGGCTCTTTTGCTGTAAAAGTAAGTGACAAGTCATTTTCTACCTACCTCCAATATGCCTCCCAAAAATATTAAAAATCCTAAAAACATGGCAGAGGAAAAGGTTATGGACTCTCCGCAGCCATTTTCCGTCAACCAGCAGCTGGCAAACACCCTCTCTGCTCTCCAATCTGATATGGTGTCAGTACAGTTAGAGCTACAAAGAGTTACCTCGGGATTTGATGCCATCAATATGCAGTGGAGGGAAATCAAGACTCAATATGTAAATGTCTTGGAGTCTATTCAGTTCCTTAGCGGGAAATACGAGGATCTTCAGAAACGGGTGAATGTACTGGAGAAGAAACAAGCGGACTTAGCACAGGTGAGCCAATCATGGGAGTCTCTGCTGGGAAAAATCCACTATCTGGAAGCAAAGGTAGATGAGGAGGACCAAATGATAATAGAGTGCAATGTAGAAATTTGCGGGTGTCCGGAGACTCCTCAAGAAGGTCAGGAAGAATTAAGAAAAAATTAAACGACATATCAACTACTGTGAAGAGTAATGCAAGTAAAGAAACCATTACATCTATACATAGATCGAAGAAAATGCCTAATCAAAATACCCCAGGACCTATCATTGCCACATTTGTATCAAAATCATTAAGGGACAATTACCTAAACAACGTGAAAGTTTTTAATAAGGAATGTATAGTAAATAATGTGCAACGTTTGAACACCTCACACATTGGCATAAAAACAGCGAAACCGATTTTCGTCTCTGAGCACCTAACCTTCAAACGTAAATTTCTTTTCTCTAAAGTTAAGGAATTGGCTATAACTAGGAATATAAAATATGTGTGGATTAAAAACGGACAAATTTTGACTAGAAAATCAGAAGGAGAGAAGATTTTTCGTGTCAGAAGTGAGCTTGATATTGCAAAGTTGTAAGATTATCCATAAAAAACTATTTCATAAAAATGGTATGCTTAGATTTTTTTTATTTCTATTATTATTAATTTATTCTATATTGTACAAAAAAATGGAAGTCTCTTAACCAGTTTTCTAATGAGAAGACTCATAAGTGTAAAAAATGATCAATCTAAAGTACTAAAAATAAGTGCAAAGAGATTAAACAATACATATTATTTACGTTATTTACCTCCTACTCGTATAAGTTTGTTGATCACGAAGTATTCCAGTGACTTGTACAAACAAAATTGCCCAAACTATTTTCGTCTTTTACACTTATCAAAAAATTACTTTTTTGACTCACTGTTGACTGCTTATTCTTCATTACTTTTATTACCACTAAATAAGAATCGGGATTATAATACTATGCTTTATTTACAACTGAATATTTTAAATTTCCCCAGTAGTTGCTCTAGTGTTGCATTTTTTGGGAAGACGGATAATATAAAAGGCACTGTAAACTCCTATGTTGATAATTCTTTTTAATATTTTTGAACGAAGCAACTGACCTTTTTACTAATAAAATTACGGTTATATTAATAATGCAACAAGACTGTTTTTAAAAATTAGCAAGAAGGACTTGCCTCTTAAGCCATGGATAACACCCAGTTTAGTCAAAAGTATACGTAAGAGAAACAAGTTGCAATTGTATTGCAATAGACATCCGGGAGACCAAATCAGTCTTGCCCACTACAAAAAATATCGCAACATATGTAAAAAAGCTGATAAAATCGGTTAAAAGAAGAAATACTATAAAAACAAAATATAAACGCTAAACAGTTATAAAAAAATTTGGAATGTAATAAATGAAATAATATGACTGCAAAAAGCATCAACATAATATTGAAAAATTGAATGTAAATGGAAATATCATTAATGTAAATGAAAACCCATAACTTATAGCAAATTTTGTGAATGGATACTTTACAAAATTTGAGCAAATTTAGCTAATAATACTTTAACAAAATTTAAATCAAACTGAGCAAGAACTTGCAGATAAAATCCTCGCACTAATACCGACATAAACCATTCCTTTTATCTCACACCCACAAATGTTACAGAAGTATCTGAAACAATAAACAAACTGAAAAATGACAGTTCTCCGGGCTTTGACAATATTACTTCCAACATTCTTAAACTTACCAAACAATATATTTCTTTGCCCTTAGCTCACATTATTAACATTAGTTTTAAAAATGGTGTTTTTTCCCTAAAGCATTAAAACATGCTGTTGTTGTACCAATATACAAAAGTGGAGACCCTTCTTTAGTTAGCAATTACCGGCCAATATCGTTACTCAGCTCTTTATCCAAGATAATCGAAAAAAATTACCAAAAAACGATTAATCAAGTATCTTGGTTTTAGAGAAAACAGAGCACCAGTGGAGCCATAGCCTTACTCACTAAATCTATAACAGAAAGCTTAGACAAACGAAAGAAGCCTCTTGCGATATTCTTAGATCTCGCTAAAGCATTCGATACTGTCTCACATAAGATATTGTATAATAGGCTAGAAGAACTAGGGATAACAGCTAATGCCTTAAAATGGATTAAATGCTATCTTAGTAATAGAACACAAGCCACTATTATTAAACGGGGTAACAATCCTAGCCCAGTTTTCAGCTCCAATCAAAATATAACATATGGAGTTCCTCAAGGAAGTGTCCTTGGACCTGTTCTTTTTCTTGTCTACATAAACAGACTTTGTAAACTGCCAGTAGCCACTAAAATGATAGCTTTTGCCGACGATACGGTGTTATATTTTGAGTCCTCAACATGGGATAAAGTGTACGATGAGGCCAATGTGGGAGTAAATACGGTCAGCAATGGTTGGAAAATAATTTGCTTACATTAAATGTAGACAAAACAAAGTACATCGAATTTCATCTGAGACCAATACAGTCAGATAATTCCCGCAATTTGACTTTACATTCGTGTTCTGACCCCAATATGCCCTGCTCATGCAACATAATGGAAAAATGTGAAAGCATTAAATATCTGGGGATTTACATTGATAAAAGTATCTCTTGGGAACCACACATAAAGTATATCACACCAAAATTAAGGAAACTAATATATATATTTAAATCACTCAGAGACATACTTAATCCAACACTTCTAAAAACCGTTTATCACTCTTTCTTTCAATCAGCTGCAATGTATGGTATTATAGGGTGGGGAGGTGGAGCTCCTACTACACTAGACCCCATCTCCAAAGTACAAAAAACTATAATCAAAGTAATAAACAAACTGCCCTTAAGATATCCGACTAATGAACTGTTTAGTATTACCAAGTTCTGGATATACGGCAGCTGTACATAAAAGAAGCATTAATGCATTTTTGGAAGACAGATGATAAACTAAGGTCACAACAAACAGTTGAAACTAGAACTGCTAGAGGGATTAATTATACTCGCCCTCTCACTAGATTGACAATGGCTCAAAGGAATCATACATTTTTAGCCCCTAAATTCTTTAATATATTGCCAATATACATTAAGATTTTCCAAAATTTAAATACGTTTAAGAGGAATGTACACAACTGGCTGATACATGGGAGTGGGGAAGGGGTGGCTCATCTATTTAAAATCCAAAAATGATAAAGTGAAGAATTTTATATATTTTTTTCAATATGCATATTTTATTTTGATATCTCTTGTTTACCGTTTGTCCAGTTTTATTATGTTTATTTCCTTGTAATTGTATTACTTAATCTCCTTTTATTATAATTATTTTAACAATTTAAAAAAAAAAAAAATTTACAATCAAATTATATTCATATCAAATAAATGTACTTTTTTTGTAAATATTTCAGTTAAGCACGGGGTTTTACCTAAATAACTGAAATAAAATCATTCCAAACTGTGAAATTTATATATGTGATAAATAAGAAATAAATAAATAAATAAATAAATAAATAGATTATACCCATGCTGGGCTAAAATCAGATATTACTGATATTATCAGTAATAATTTGTCTACAAGTATGATTCAGCAATTTGTCTAAAAGTATTTGTACACATTCAAAATGTTGTTAAAAAGATTTACTGGTTAAAATATAAAGCAAATAAAAAATTGGAGAGACTTCTAGTAAGTAATTAAGTTCGGATGAGCCTAACCTACACCAATTAAGATTGACTGTCAAAAATGCTTAACAATCTTCTCAACAGATGTCACCAGTGAAAAAAATAACTTATAATGTGATATTACGAACGCGAGTTCAATATATACAAGTTTCAAAAATGTGTCATATTTTATGGTTATCAGATGATGGGCGGAATGGGGATTGTTGTAATACATCAAGTGGCCACTTAACATAGCCAATGACAGGTCATAAGCCCTGTAAACGCCTAGATAATCCACATTTGTTTCCAGAGTTTCTCTGTCTCTTTTGGAATATCAATAATATCTGACTTATAATTAGTTAACTTAACTTTTTAAGCATTTAACGCTAGAATAACAGCATTTTTCTATTAGATTTCACACTGTTATTTAAGCAAAATAACGGTGTAATCCGCAGATTTTAATATCTAATTTTAAATTCGTAATAACGCCACAAACGTTTTATGATATCAAAACGCTTGGAAGTAAAGAGCTAGAAAAGCACATAGCAGCTGGGGAAGATTCCATATTAAGATGAAAATTTCATAATACGATAGCGGGAAGTCGAGCGGATAGTCGACCGGGGGACGTTTAGTCGACACGACAGTCGCAGTCGACCGGGAAGAAACAATGCAACTAGAAAGCGGAATATTGGAGTTCAGATCTAGTTGTTGTTTGTAGATGATTCGATCAGTAGAACATCAAGTTGAATGGGCACTTGAGTCTCCAGGTCCCAGGTCCGTGTACCATGGGCTACGTACAGTGAGAATGGGCCCAGAACAATATTGAACTGATCGCAATCGGGTGGAAAGGTTGCAAAGTTGAGAACAATAAATGGAAAGGAAATTGCAATTTTCTACGGAGTATATATCCAATAGCTACCTACCACTGAATTTTTTTGAAAAATAAATCATTATTATTACAGTGATTCCTCCAAGAATGAAATATTTTTTAATGTTATGTTAATAAAAATTTGTAGGAAACGTTTGGTGTACCAATGCAGCGCCCTATGCACCGTTGGTACGCATAAGGGAAAGTAGAAGTGTAGTATTATAAAAACCACTAACCGACTTTTCTATGTCTACCGGTTTCGACACGTAACCCGTCTCTTCGTCAGGACAATTACGACTTAACCAACATGCAAATACCACTACAAAACTTCACGTACAAACACATATTAGACGTACATCACAATTTATACATGATAACAAATATTTAAAGTTCAATACTTACACAAAATACAATTTAATATGAGTAGTAATAATCGGCGTGCGTGCATGAGAAGATGTAAGAATGTGGAAGAAGCAAGAGAAGTTCCTCCTCGAAGAGAGAACCTCTTGACAACCGTAATCGTAAACGATTGTATCCTACTTGGTTTAATGTTTCCTTGTTAAAATTAATTAGAGAAAAAGATAAAGCTCACGCTAAATGGAAAAAATTTGCTAACCCTCTCGATTATGATGAGTTTTCATTACTGCGTAATCGACAGAAAATATTGCAAGAAGATTGCTTTCAAAAGTATGTTTTGTCTATGCAAGACAATATTAAAACCAATCCTAAGCAGCTTTGGGGTTATATAAAAGCACGAAGGGGTGGTTCAGCTTACCCACGTTCTTTCGAATATAAAAAGAGGATGATGAAGGCCATTCAATTTGCCAAGGATTCAAACGACTTCTTCGGCTCAGTATTTAGTAAACCTGCAACCTCTTATCCTGATGATAATCTTGACCCACCATACTGCGATAACGGTGGCTCAATACAATATCTTCGTACTTCCGAATGCGAGATACTTAAAATTTTATCTTCTCTAGATTGCAATGGTGGTGCTGGTAGTGATAGAATTCCTCCATATTTTATTGTTAATTGTGCTAAATCTTTATGTATACCGTTAAATTTAATATTTAATAGTTCACTAGAACAGGGTTACTTTCCCCTGAAATGGAAAGAAGCACATATCCTACCTATACATAAAAAAGGTTCCAAGATTCAAATATCAAATTACAGGGGTATTTCCATTCTCAATTCCTTTAGCAAAGTCTTCGAAAAAATTGTTTACAGCAAAATTTATCCTGTGATTGTTAAAGGAATACCTCCTCAACAACATGGATTTCTCAAGGGCAGGTCTACTACATCTAACCTAATTGAGTTTACCGATTTTGTATTTCGCTGTATGGACAACTCGGACAGGTGGACGTGGTTTACACGGACTTTGAAAAAGCCTTCGACCGAGTTGACCACATAATTCTTATGAAAAAACTCTTAAAACTGGGGATACGTGGTGATATATACAGATGGATTTCCTCGTATCTAAAAAACAGAAGCCAGGCGGTCGTTCTTGGAGGTTATAGATCAAACTTTATAAACATTGTATCAGGAGTTCCACAAGGATCTCACCTAGGCCCTTTATTTTATAACGCATACCTATATGATATATATGTCGTTGTTCGTAACGCTAAGTTTTTGATGTATGCGGACGATACTAAAATATACATAAATTTCAAAAACTCCTCTGTCTGTCACGAACTTCAGGATGACCTCAATAGATTAAGCGAATACTATTTAAAAAATAGGATTAATGTAAACGTATCTAAATGTCTAGTTATCTCATTTTCACGTAGTCGGTGTCCATAGAATACAATTATATCATATCAAATCAACCAATTCAGAGAGAGTTAATTCTGTGCGTGATTTAGGAGTAATACTGGATAAAAAACTGACCTTTGAAGATCACTTTGACAACATTACAAGTCGTGCACACAGAAACCTTGGTTTCGTTCTTCGTACATGTCAGGTATTCAGTGATATTGGTTGTATTAAAATGGTGTATTTTGCATTTGTTCGTAGCTTACTTGAATATGCTTCTTGTGTTTGGTCTCCTAACTATATAACACATAAAGAAAGATTCGAAAAAATCCAATGGACTTTCCTAAAGCACCTTAATTGGAGATGTAAGTTAAACGATCTTAACTACAAGTCTTCTTGCAAGAAGCATAACATTCTTAGCTTAAGTGATCGTCGTTTACAATTGGATATGGGTATTCTTCATGATATAATTAGTGGACGCCTAGATAGTGAGACACTAGTTTCCGGAATAGGCTTCAATACACCAGCTTACCGTACTCGTCACACATCAAAATCATTATTTCACGTACCAGTGGTGCGTACGAATTATGCTCAAAATTCCCCTCTTATACGCTTAGTTAGAGAATATAATTCTAAATTCAATACAATCGACCCATTTATATGCAATAAAACAAGATTCAAATTACAAGCTGCAAAACAATTAATAGGTTCCAATTAGAGCTATTTTTTTTTTTCGTTTTTTATACACATTTTCATTCTCATCCACTATTACATACTTATAATCATCCATCACACACTCCTCTCTCATTCTCACCCACTATAACATACATTATATACACCACCACACACTCCTCTCTCATTCACACCACCACTCACACATACACAATTACACCTTTTTCTTGTTTGTTATACTTATTCCTGTATACTTGTGGATATCTGTTATTGGTTTATTATCTTACTGTTTTGTCTATGTTTTATAACTGTATTTACTGTTGATATCCGCGTTCTATTCTCTCTGCTAACCCCTTGGAAGAAATGGCGTGATGGTTAGTTAGTAAGTTAGGTTTCATATGAGTTATTAATTTATTTATATTTACGGAAAAAATCCATTTTAAATACATACATAAGCATAATAGGGATAACAAGCAGTAAAAATAAGTGACGGAACATTAAATTGGTGAAGTTAAGATATTGTAATTATCTGATAATTATAACTATTAGAAGAGTGTCCTTTACATTAAATAATCATTCATGATTATTTGGTATGGGACGAGTTAATTTCTAGGAAGTTTTCGGAATAAAATAATTATTATTTTATATTGAATAATAGTTTTTTTATACCAAATGAATTCAAATACTTTTTTTGGTCTACCTAACAAATTTTTTGATTTTTGCTTAAGCCAACCCTTTAACATAAGTATATTTGTACCTTTGTTTTATTTAGCAGCGCTACAAGTGAAGTAAATTCTTTATGTGCTCTGTGGGAAATAAAATACTTGAACTAGAAGCGAAGTGAACAAAAGTGTAACAACACGATGAGTTAGGTTATAATGGAGTTATCTTGTACCACTCATAAGTTAATGGGTGGTGAGTGCCACCCCCTGGCTGTAGGGTGGGGTGGTGGGGAGGCGGTCGGGTGGTGGAGGGGGGGAGGTCACATGGCGTGGTGCACAGATTTAATTTATGGTGTTATTTTAATGTCGCAAGGAACTCTGGATGTGGCGGATGCCGCGTTAAAATAATGAACAAATACGATATATATTATTAAAACTTAATGGCACACATTTATATCACGGAGGTGCTTTACGAGGTTAAAGTTAAGGGTTCTACTCCAAAGATAAAGTCTTGATAATAAAAACATTTATACTAGGACAATCCCAAAAGTAAGGTCTCCTTTAAAAAAAAAACAAAAAATCGTATATTTTCTGTAATTAAAAAAAGTTTAAAATTGATTTTTTAAACTTTTTTTTTTCATAATCCATTCCGGTAAATGTATATTTGTAGATGCGGTGGCAGTTTTTAATCTCATGTCGTACCAGTTTGCCGTCAAGTCCTTCAGAAAGCGTTGAATTTCATCTCAGCATGCGCGGTACCTCTGTCAGCAAACACGGTACCAATCTTGCACACATCTTCCAATATTGTAATTTTTCTGTTATAATCCTGTGCATGATAAATCTTGGCTATGAATTTCAACCAGATTACCGATTTGCGTTAAAAAATCAAATAACTGTGTAAACTTTGCACTGGACGTTAACGTTCAAGGACATGGAATTAGTAAAACTGCCACCGCGCCAGCGTCTACAAATTAATATACATTTATCGAAATGTCGATTATGTAGAAAAATACAGTATTCTTCAATATTTTTAATAATGAACCACTGAAGAAAATAAACGGTTTTTAGTTTATTAAAAAAATATTTTTAGTGTGTCCCATATACGACAAAAACTGGATTTCACCGATAACAGGCTAATATTAAATCACAATTGATATCTAGAAGTCCATATTCCATTTCAAACTTCTCATCTCATCACAATTGCTATTTGCAACGAGTATAACAATTTTTTTTTATATAAGTGTTTTTTCGTGAAAAATTATAACACGAAGACTTATTATATTTAAATTAAAATTATATTTGTTTTGAAATGCCTGTAAAAGGGAATTATACGACAACCAGTCTGAATTAATGAATAAAATTACGTCACCACTAAAATTCTAAATTACCTACACCAATAAAAATTATCCATAAACAATTTATTTCTTTTTGCCGGGCAAATAATAAGCTTGTAATATGTTTTGTCTAACGTTTTTATTCATGACTGTTACTAGACATAGAAACAGTTATATGAGTCAGTATCTTTTAAGACGATAGACTACAGCATTCAATTTATCCCTTAGAATGTAATATTAGTAGAACAATATAAAATGTGTTTGTTTAGGTTTATTGGAATAAGCATCTGTTCTGGCGCATGGGAAATATTAGTGGTTGTGTTTTACAAAGTGTTTAGTCTCGTCCAATAAATCATATTCCTTCTGAGAACAGAAAATATATGACCTTTTCAGGAGCATAATGAAACGTATTTATGCTTCGACTTATTTTTCAGAGGTTTATCGTTCCGTTGAAATTTATATTGACCGAGGTTCAGAATTTCATGGAAAGAAATTATAATTATAAATGCAATATATAGTTTTTCAAGTATTTGTCATAATACCTAAATGCTAAGATTGACATCAGTATTTATAATTTATTGAGACCATCCACTGATATTTTTTCGTGGAATTACATTTTTAGTTACACCACTGACTAGTCTGACGATGCTAGTGTTAGCGAAACTAGGTTACTGGAATAAACATATAAGTGGTCGAACTAAAAATGTTGTAAATTTTTTTTTTTTTATTTAAAATAAAAAGTATTTAAAAAAGTTGAAACAAACTTTTACTACTTCAATATATTGTTTAAATCTAAATTGTTGTATTTCATAAAATGGAAGAATAAAGGTTTTGTATACTTATTCACTTTATTAACAAATAAAATATTATTTTTTATAATTGGAATGTTTGTGATGTC